>WSYH01003249.1:0-70439 GCA_036426205.1 Ascaphus truei
GTTTGTTCCTTGCTCCCCGGTCTCAGTCCCTGCTCCCCGGTCTCATTTCCTGCTCCCCGGTCTCAGTCCCTGCTCCCCGTTCTCAGTCCCTGCTCCCGGACCTGTCCTGTTCCAGTCTCCTCGTTGCCGATCTCTGCTTGTTACCTGACTTCGCTACCTGCCGCCTGTCTCGGACCCCTGCTTGTTACCTGACTTCGCTACCTGCCGCCTGCCTCGGACCCCTGCTTGTGACCCCTACTTCGCTTCCTGCTGTTCCGGCCACCGAGATCCTACCCGCCACAGGAGTCCCCCGTGACAGTAATTCTCCTTTACTGTACAATGACAACACATTATTGCTGGTACAACGGCATGTTTATTTGGCATACAGCATGGCATTCTCCACTTCTCCCTGGAGCAAAACACAGGGGCTTGAGGCCCCAAGAGTTCCTCGTCAGCTCCTTTACCCTCTTGCAGGGAAAAGGGTTTCACACCATACTACACCAAACACATTTAGTTTCCTCAATTTGGTGGTGTTTGTTTTTATACCCAGGGGAAGGGCTTGTAATCCCGCCCCATAACAGGGCAGGTCCAGGTACTGACAGACATCACACCATATACATGTGACCCAGTCAGTACCCTCCCCAGGTATGATAATCCAACTGCCGGTTTAGGCCTGCCCCTGGATATGGCAACATAGTACCCATCCAGGCTGCAACTGCAGGCTAGGCCCTGCACAGGAGTTTAACCCCAACACTGCCTTTTCCTATCAGTACTTATAGTGTTGAGGCCAGTGGAAGGCTATAGCCAGGGGCACTAGGCTACATCAGCTTTCCAAATTTAGAAATGCCCCTTATTTTTTTGTATACTAATTAGTTTGACAAAATATGCAGAAAATAGTTCAACGTTTCAAAGAAGACGATTTATGGTTTACTTAGAAAACTTAGAAAAGAGAAACATTGAAAAACTGTGTCTATATAGATAATGTTTTGGTAAAGGTTCTAAGTTGAATCGAAACGTTGACCACTAAATCGTTTTCACTACTGTAGCCCACTTTCCCTATGCCTAAGGGAGACTACGCGTGCTGCTATACCTGTTGCTCACAGGAGGCCTAAGCCTCCGCCACTGTGAGCCTGGGATGAGCTCTTTCTCCTCTAGTGCAGCGCATCCACCTATGAAGGATCCGAGCAGCGCGGGATGATTCCACGTAGGACTATTACAGTAATAAACACAAACGCAGGTATATTACAACGGTTTACTAACACGCTCATATACAGTGACAATAATGATAACAATACCTAGGGTGACCAGATTTTGAAAATGAAAAACCGGGACACATTTTTTTTTTTTACATAACAGTTTATTTATTGTAGTACACATATACTTTACTACCATTAGTCCTTGTTACATAGTTATGTGTGTGTGTGTGTGTGTGTGTGTGTGTGTGTGTGTGTGTGTGTGTGTGTGTGTGTGTGTGTGTGTGTCTGATGACCTCACTAATCGAACAAAAAAAAAAAAAACCCAGATGTGAATGATTCTGAACCCATTAACCAGTGTCAGGATGCCCCCTCTTCACAATTTCTAAAGCAGTAATCCCGCCTGGGATCTTACCTGATCCGCAGTCCCTCAAGGTACTATACTGTCTTCCGATGTCTCCCGCGTGAAACTTGAGTCAGATCTGGAAGAAAGCAGGATAGGTTACTTCGGTGTAGGTATACGGCAGTTAAGATAAGACATAGAGGGTGAGGGAGACAGGGAGGGTGAGGGAGACAGGGAGGGTGAGGGAGACAGGGAGAGTGAGGGAGACAGGGAGGGTGAGGGTGAGGGAGACAGGGAGGGTGAGGGTGAGGGAGACAGAGAGAGAGACGGAGAGAGAGAGATGGAGAGAGAGAGACGGAGAGAGAGAGAGACGGAGAGAGAGAGACGGAGAGAGAGACGGAGAGAGAGAGACGGAGAGAGAGAGACAGAGAGAGAGAGACCCAGCATGTTTCTACAGAAGCCCAACCCCTGGCATTAAAAAAAAATACTTACCAGCCGGGCTGCTGCAGTCTCCTTTTCCGCGCCGCCGCTGACTTGCACACCGCCGGCGACGCTAAAAAAAAAAAAAACGGGAACACATGGAGGAAAAACCGGGACATTTCCGGGACACACGGGAAACCGGGACAGCACTCGAAAAACCGGGACTACCCCGGAAAAAAGGGGACGTCTGGTCACCCTAACAATACCCCAATACAAATATCCAACACCAAGAGTGAGGCCCCCAAAGTACTGAGGGAGCCCTGGGCACCTGTAACCCGGTGTCCAAACGAGCAGGCCCACCCAAATGTGAGGTATCGCTACCCCCCTTGTGTTGTGGGTACCTTCCTGGCTACATTAGCAGTGCCGCAACGTGATCCCACGACGCGGGGTCTGCCAAATCCTCTCTTGCCTTACGGTAGTGATCCGCCTCGTGGGGGAGCTCCAGCTGGAGTCCACAGTAAAGTCTATAGGGCCCTGGGTCTGGTCCCAGGCTGCAGGGCACCGCGTGGCTATCCGAGCAAATACTATTACAGCAGTACTAAGGGGAGCGTCCCTATCTGGGGCCTTCCCTACAATACTAGTGTATCCCTGTTTCCCCTAAAACAAGAAGGCTACTGGTGCTGCCCTTAAACCTGTTGGCTCACAGAAGCCTAAGTTTCCGCCATGGGGAGTCTGGGGCGATATACTTATAACTTTGGTGCAGTGCCTCCACCTGAGAGGGATTCCAGCGGAGTGGGAGGAGTCCCTCACAGGACACAACAATAAATACACACGCAGTAAAATAGAAAGGCCTTTACTGGCATACATATATCTTATACTCTATATCTTATACTCTATCAGGCTACAGGTACAACTACCCATGCACATCGCAGGGCTGTATCCCACCACCGTGTAACCCACACTGTGCCCTGAGAATCCCAGTCCCTCAATGTCCCGCAATGCCCACACCCAACCCACAGTGTGTGACCGCGTGGCCCACTAATTGAAGGTGTTAAAATGGGTGCACTTGTTGTAATGGTACCTGCCATGACAGGGGAGGCGGTGTCAGCTTGGCCTGAGTATACCCACTTAGGGGTCATACCTAGTGCCCTCCTCCTGGCTGTACTTAAGGGGATTGCCATCCAAACTCTATAGGTGTTCCTCTCTCCACTGAAAGAGGCAGGTCACACAGAAGAGTGCTGAGATTGGGGCCTTCTCTGTTCCTCTTCCCCTTGGGGGAGAGTGAGTGTGCACCTATACCCTGGCTCCTGATAGAGGGGTTGGGAAGAGCTAGGACAGCTGCGGTGCCCTTGGCCATAGTGGTTGTCCAGGGACCATCCTCCAGCTGGGTAGCTGATCCAGAGACTGTATTGGGCAGACCACTGCTGTGGGTCTGTAGGTAAGGAGGGGGCTCTGCTACACTACTTTTACCAAGTCCTGCAATTACCTGTTTTTTGGTAATTAACCTTTTTTTAGGAGAACCCAGGCAAGTCTCCTCTGTATTGGTTCTCTCTCTTTACCTAGATGCACTATATCGGGGGTGCTCAGCTCCAGTCCTCAATCCCCCCCCCAACCAGGTCAGGTTTTCAGGATATCCCAGCTTCAACACAGGTGGTTCAATCAAAGGCTCAGTCAAAGAAGGGACTGATTGAGCCACCTGTGCTGAAGCTGGGATATCCTGAAAACCTGACCTGTTAGGGGGCTTAAGGACTGGAGTTGAGCACCCCTGGACTAACTGATGTTTTAAAAAAATAACTATATATGTAGCAAATGTGATGCAGTTCTGCAGCAAAAAATAAATAAAAAATCTGCACCAGGTGCATCAAAGTAAAAATAATAATAATGACACCATTTATAGTTCTTTATTTAAAATAAATACATCAGGTGCAATGTGTGAACTACTTTTTCCCTGCCACCCATAACCATAATATATGTATTTATTGTCTATTACTGAAACCCTGGGGAAATATCTATTAACAAAGAAAAATACACAAAAATGTAACACATTAGAAAATGTGACTTTTTTTTTTTTGCACCAAAATGACACCTTGATGAATAAGCACCAGCAATGAGACGGCAGCTTTTCATTGAGTGGGCAGTGAAGAGCAGCACAGGCTGTACACATATAGCCAGAGTAACTAGGCACTGACACCCCATGTCACATGACCTCCCTCCCTCCCTACAACCAGCAGGCCGTGCCCCTGCAGCCTACTCTCCAAGGCAGTGTGAAGCCGTGTCACTTTCACTTCCGCCCGCTTCCGCCTCACGAGAACTTCTTCAGCTCTCGCGTGACTTCAGTGAGCACAGCCACCGGCTGCTCTCCTTCACTTCCTCCTCCGCCGGGCCCGTTTCTCCACCCCTCTCGGCCGGTGTGTGTGACGGTGGTAGCTCGGAGGAGTCCGAGGTTCGTGTCCAGGGGGCCCTCTCCCCACCCCCTCCCCAGGTAACCCGAGACTCTGCTGAGTGGGTCAGCTTGGGAAGCTCGGACACTTCCTATAAGCTTCAGACATAAGGTCCAGGGCAGGGACCCCATCTCCAGCTGTAACCCGGTGCTCCCCCCATACAGAACCAATCACTGCGCTCTCTCACTCCCAGCACCTCTGTAGGGCACATCACTACATGAGCTGGGTAAGAGCCTATTAAAGTGTATGGGGGTGATGCCATGGGACACAGCAGAGTTTGGGGTGGTTCTGTTGAAGCAGGTGAGAGTGTGTGCTTGGTGTTTGAAGAGGATGGTCCCATACACGTTTTATAGGATCAGTGGTGTCCGCAAACCCATTCAAGTTTTATGGGGAATAAAATGGTATGGGTAAAGAGATTGAGACTTTTCAGTGATCCCAATGAAGTTTGTGAAACAGATGATGTGCCCAAAGAGGGTCATTCTGTTATTTGAGAGGGTGATTCCATGTATGTTTATGGGGGAAATCTGTAGGCAAAGGGCGATCCAATCAGGTTTATGAAAAAAAATGTGTATTTGAGCGAGAGGTGAATCTGTTGGTTATCCTATTTGATGTTTATGGGACCTTTGATGTCCACATAAGAAGGCACATTTATTCAAGTTTATAGGTCAATGTGTGTAAGGTTACCCCATTAATACTTGTGGGCTGATCCCAAGAATATAGAACACGTGTGCAATAGGGTTTACCAATTATAAGTTCTAGGACACATGATGTAAATTTGTCGTTTAAAAGAGTGATCCTATTGATATGACAAATGATGTGTGGGAGAGTTAAACTGGGGTTATTGCAATAAAGTTTATGGGACAAATGCGGTGTATGGGGTTATTCTGTAAAAGTTTGACAAATCATGTTTGAGGATGCACTTGTACCTTAGGTCACATCAACAATTTACAAATAGCATACTTAGGAGGTGATTATATGAAAGTTTATTGTACAATGTCTAAGATTATATAACCTGTGATTTTAAGAACATGATTCCAATAATATTTATTGGGAAGTGGTAAGTGGCCAGTTCAATTAAGTCTTGTGGTGTAAATCATGCCTGTCAGAGTATGAACGTGACGTTTCAGCACTAATCACATTAAAGTTTATGGGGGTCACAACATTAAACTCTCTGGAGATAAATTATAGTTTTAAAAGTTGATTTGTGATGTGGGTGCACGTGAGGTGTATATCTCCTGTCTAGTAGTCTCATGTTTGTGACTCCCTCATACGAATGGAGAGGGAAGACCTCTTCGGTTCTTATCGCTTTTGAAACTCCTTGACATTTATTGCTTTTCTTTGTACAAAAAATTATTTTTGCTGCCTTTCAACCTGTGTTTTATCACAGGCATTATATGCTACCGTGGCAATGGCTGGTTGTCTTGTCATTTTAACTTCCTGGGGGAAATGCAGTCACAAAAGAATATAAAGTGATACGTCCATTAACCGCAGCAAAAAGTGCCTAACAAGAATTTTTGAGGTGAGCAGATTGCTTTCATGTGTCTTGCAGGTTTCCTAAATGTTGTACACAACTTAGGAACTCAACTTGTTTGCTTCAATTCATATACAGATGTAGCCAACCTTATTGCACCCACTTGGCTCACCTAGTTTGCCCATTTTTCTATCAACAATGACCTGTTGGTTCATTGTGTATGTCCCGCTGCGTAGTGAGATATGGCTATATCTGTAAGGTCTTTATGTGGAAGTGTTTGTACTGTAAACACTGCAGTTGACTTCTATAATAAAAGATTTTGCGCAAAACTTATTTCTAGATCTGGCAAACTGTTCCTATTTCTGCATTATTTTTTATTATTATGCAGTAATCTATATGCTGGTGCCATTAAGTACTGGCATACACCGCATTAACGTACGCAATGGGTCCAGAGCATGTTTGTAAAGCGAAAATGTACTTAAAGTGAAGCACTACCTTTTTTCCACTTATAGATGTATGTACTGTACTGCAATCGTCATATACGTGCATAACTGATGTAAATAATGCATTTGTAAGAGGCTCTATAGTCTCCCCGCTTGCAAACAGCTTTGGTACAGGTATTGATGTTCATTGCGAGCTGCCGTTTGCCTATGGGGCGATATGTCCTTGCGAGTGTACTTAAACCGGGGTATGCCTGTAACTCTAAAACTACATTAGATACAGATGCACTCTATTAAAGTAAATCTTATTCTTTAGAGCACTGATGTTTAGTGTACCTCATGACAGCCAGTGGGTGGTGGTTTTTTTTTCTTCTTTTCTTGCTCTTTGAAACAATGCATCGGCACATCCCGTAGCGGGGTGGATATGATCGGGATGGAAGAGAAGACTTCCTTTTCCATTCCTAACATCAAAGGCTAGGGCACATCCGTGTGATCGCTACACAAGCTGGAAGGTCTAGAACTTTGACGCCGCTGACCTGGCGCCATGAATGTTCATGTAAAATAATATAAATTAGAGCTTGCATCGGTACGTTTAGCACTATTACTCCCCAATTCATATTTTGTATCTATGTAATCTATGTATGATATAGACAAGTGTCAAAAGTGGAGAACCTCCTTTACCACCGCAAAAAAACACTGTAAAACTACAAGATGACACTACACTCTCATTGTGTATTGACAATTGTTTTTATCCATGTACAAAAATACAAACAATAATTGATAATAAATCAGTATACATTAATCATAGGAAAACACAAATATACAAAATATGATGCAGTATAAAGCAACCAATGACCGTGACAGTCTACCACAGGTAACGGTATGATATTTCGGGGTAACAATCCCTTTATCAGATGCCGCCAGAAGTTTCCCTCACCCTGATTCTCTTTAAATACTGACAAATGCAGGAATAGTGCCACCCCTCCTTCCTTACAGGCATCTCAAGTGCCATTTGTGTGTAGCGCACATCGCGATGTCACAGCGCCGGCAAGCGCCGAAATCCGTCCTCACTCGTAACCAGTAATTCCACCTCCTGTCGCCATCACGGTCTCTCTGGTAATAACAGATCTATCTAAAATAGACCTAATGCAAGTATGAAGCTAAAACAAAAAAATAAACCAAATATACAATTGGTAAGGAACCCTCTAATAGCACTTTTGTTTTGAGTAAAATTGATGTTACATTTTTATGTGGTTTCCCCTACATAAACTAGGTCACATGTTATAACGGGGGCTCACCGCAGACTGGACAGAACCGCGAGGCCGAGGTGGGGATATATGTATATCTATACATCTATATCGACCTGGGACCACGAAGTAGCGTCCGGAATGCAGATGTGTGGTGGGTTGGGGTTGGAGAGGTGAGAGTAGTAGGGGTCACGTAGCCGAGGTCAGGAGAAGGCAAAGTAATGGTATCCGTAGCAAAGTTGGAGGGCAGGAGACAGGCGGGTTGTCGGTATTTGTAGCAAGGGTCTTGGTTTAACTGCAAGGAAGGAAAGATGACAAGGCTAGGCATTAACAGCGTGCTTGCGACCAGCACACGTCACACGAGACAACTGTTATGCTCAGCCAAATTGCACCCGCAAAGGCTGAGCATATAAAGGGTGATTCGGCCAATCCAGGAACTGCTGGTCAGCAAAGGCTTAAAGTGAGACCAGAGTGCTGATACATTGGTGAGCAGGAGCTGATGAGGAAGCCTGCAGCAAGTCAGAATCAAACTCTGGAGCGGAGCTTGCACCCGATCCTCACACATGTATATTCTCAAGTGTCCATGACACATTTTGAATCGCAGGTGAAAAGAAAGAAGCCTCTAATTGGTATTGCTTTACAACTCCTCGGATGACTTGGGCCGCGTCCATGCTCAGCACGACCCTGCGTGTAACCAGAATGCTGTGCCTCTGAGGCAGGCCAAAGAGCGTGTGATTTGCAGAGCAGACAAAACAATTTGATTTTGTCTCGCGACGGCCTGGTCATGTGCGCCGTTCAGCAAATGAGGGCGAACCACTCACATGACGTCACAGACACGTCTCCTCGTCGCGTCTCCTCCAAATCCCCAGGCCACGGATCGCCTCTGCAGTAGACGTGGGTGGCGTCACGTGCGCACCTAGCATGGCCTCGGCCTTATAGAGGCAGCCGTGGTAATATTGTTAAAACTTTAACAATGAAGATGGAAAAGAAGCCAAACGTGGACTGTCCAAGAAAAATCTACTTTCCTTGTTCTTAAAGCTGCAGACAAAGCAATATCCTACATGTCTTAAAAAAAAAAAAAAAAAAAAATCAGTTTTCTATTATGAGAAAATACTTGTAGCATTTTTTTTTAAACAACTTTGAATTACATTAATGTATTTTTTGTTTTCTACAGCAACCATTTACGAAGTCACATCCCCTTCCTCTTCTGAAACAGGCTCTGGCACACACCATTTTTGAGCCCTGCCCTCTCTCTAGCAGTGCACCAATTGTACCTAGTGACTGCCTGGTCACATGATCTTCCCCTCAGAGCTTTGCATCTTTGGTCCTCTTCTGCTGCACTGATTTAGTGAACCCCCCCCAGCCGAGTCTTCTCTGATCGATCACAGGAGAACGGATCGATTGGCAACTTAGCTCATTACTTACCATTGTGTGGATTGTATTGATGCACATATTAAAGGGGTGGGGGGGGGGGGGAAATAACAGCTTTGACTGCTGCTTTGAGGCAACAAGTCAGCACAAATTAATATATCAAAAGCTAGGAGCTATTCTAAAAGAAAATAATGACAAAGCGTTAAGTTTTCCATATTTGCAATCATTCCTTAGGATTTCCAAATGTTTCACAATACTCTTCCTTAAACATGGTGAAAAGATATACAGTATTACACAAGGTATTCTCTCACTGCCTCTTCTTTAGTAGAGATGGGTGATTTTTTTTGTATCCACCTTTGATCGGCCGGTTCCTTTGGTCCCGGGATTTTCGTGGTTCGCTCTCATAAAGGCTAATTTGCAAATTCAGATGTTTTCTTTCTTCAGAGATGGAGCGCAATCCATTTCCGGACCGATTTTTAAGAATCCGAAAACGGACAAAACAAAAAAAAAAGCTAATTAAGTGTCTCCCGTGGTATATTTGTCCCCTCAAATGTCCCTCGGAATAAATTAGGGAGACATGCATGTGCTGAAAAAGCACACCTGAGGTACATGGCTGGGAGATATGCGAATGGTTATTAAAAGTGTATTTAAATGAGTCATATTCCACACTCCCTTAAAGGATTTCCATACCAACTATATAGTTGAAACGCCTAAGGCCAGGGCCATGGTCAAAAAGACCATGCTGAGGCGTGCTGAGCCGTGCTGAGGGAAAACATTATCCCTATCAGCACGGCTTTAGTCGGCGCTTCCGCAGGCGTGCGGAGGCGCGTGGAATTGCAGCCGACAGGGAAATTTAGGTTTTCCCACTGAGGGAAGCGGAGGGCCGGTCAGGTGACTGCCAAAAGCCAGCGGCGCCGTGACGTGGCGCGCTAGCCCCGCCTCTGCTTCCCGCCCGGCTCCCACCTGGCACAAAAGCACGCACGCTGACGCTCATGCAGGGACAGAAAAAAACTCCTGCTTGAGCAGGAGAGCATGAGAGTCAGCGCTGCTGAGCGCTGTCAATGCTACTATGTCTGAGGCATTAGGAAGGTTCCAACCTAATGACTAAAATGGTGTCAGTCCAAACAGGACTGGAACTCACAATCACTGCCTTTCTAGCCCACATAGATCACACTGCTAGAGCTGTTCTGAATAACACTGGTTGTGTGGGTTCAACTCCTGATGATGGGAGTCTGACACCATACCCTATTCCTAAGGTGTCTTAGACTTGTAAACCCAAAAATACATTGTGTGCTGCGGGAAGCAGTTTGCAGAGTTTTATTTATTGTAATATAACGTTTCAATTTGGTATTTGTCTGGCACTCTGTTCCATTTGCCAGTGAATATTTTTGTCCCCGTTCCATTATGCCGTAGCCACTTTTGTGCATATTCATCATGTAGCACCAAATAAGTAGCTGTAGTACCTCCATTCCCCTGGCTTCCTTTTAAAAGTAGACCAATTTAGCTTTCTAGTTGACAGTTTAATGTTCCTTGTGGAGCACACCTGAGATACGCTAATAACTAGATGAGCTACATGTGTGAGCACTGAGCAGCTCAAAAGTAAGATATGACAGTGACAGTACTCATCAACTGGTTTAGCTCACAGAGCTAGAGATGTGGCCTAGAAAAGCAGTGGTTGTGGGTTCTAGTTCTGTTGGATCTGACACCATTCCAGTCTTAGGTTAGTACCTTTAGGTTTATCAACTCTATATAGTTGATATGGAAATCCTTTTTAGGGCATTAATTTAACTATACCTTGTATAGCTATTAGCATATCTCCCAGCCAGGTACCTCCAGGTGTGCTCATTTCTCAGCACGGGCATGTCTCCATAATTTCATTTGAGGGATGTTTGAGGGGACATATATCCCACAGGAGACACTTATTTAATAAAATATAGCCCCCTCGACCTCATCTGTCCGGATTGTATTCAGTGATGGATTCGAATGAATTGGTCCATATTTTTTAGTGTCCAATCTGCAGACGGAATTTAGTGGGCAGAACGGATTTTGTCAAAATGTTCAGCGGGAAACTGATTTGGACTGTTCCGCCCCTCCCTATTCCTCCGGACTTCCCAAAGGATCGCTCTACGTGCTATTTCATCATAGCCCACCTCCTAAATTGAGAAATTGTATATATTTCTTTTGTTTATATTTTTTTATCTATCCTATATAATTTATTATCAATTGTTGTATATTTTTATAATTGGATACATATAAGATGTGATGCCCAATTTTGAGAGTGCAGTGTCATCTTGTATTTTTTTTTTTTTTTTTTTTTTTTTTAGGGTGGTTGTGGGTGATCTCCCTTAATAGCTCTTTAATGTCTCCCACTTTTCTCACAAGCTTTGAGTGTTCTTTCCTGGTAATTTTGAGATAATTTACATTTAGGCATGGGTTATTAGGATAAATATTCTTTGAAGACCTGGAAATCTTTGTTGTACCAGTTCCGAAGTAAGAAAACAAGGACAATCCTATGACCTTCTTATTGGCTTCTAATTCCCAGGCTACCTTCACTTCAATGTTTATCAGCTCCAGCCAGGCTATTTGTACTCTGTTAATGGCTCCCAATCAATTATCATTATTCTTAGGTCCCTCAGAGTAAGTGAACCTTATTGTGTGTCTGTTTTTATTAACATTTGTATGCGTATTATCAGTTTTACAGTGTTGAATCAGTAAATAAGCTCAAACTAACCAGCATACAATGATGAAACTGCTCTGAGTGGGTCTGTTGGTCTCCTTAATCCAAACAAGGCAGTGTACACACTTTCTCAATTGCTTCTATAATGTATTGCTCCGTGATTGCCAGTACAGCTGTAATTATTGAAGCTTTACTGTCAGTTGTGGAACAAAACATTATTGAATCATCAGGATTGGCCCTGTTCGTTTGAGCTTATTTACTTTGGATTCTGACTGGTTTCTTGGTCCCCTGCAGCAAGTTCTCCCACAGTAACACAAACTTTATTATCTTCTTATTGTGAGTATGGTATTCGGTTTCACTGATGTTCAGCTGTCTATCATCTTTAAAGCAGCAGTGTGTGTGTGGTGTGTGTGTGTGTGTTTTTTTAATAGGTGGAATGCAGGGTGTCTCTGCAGCTGAACCCCATTCATTTTAGCTTTGAGAACCCCCTGATTTACCTCCATAGGGGATGCCGGTATCTCCTGCTCAAGTTTAATTGTCTCGGTTACGAGGGCCAGTAGGAAGCTGCATGTGAGGACATCACGGCTCCGTTGGACGGACTGCATATCGGAATTAGGATATTGGAGCTTGCTGGAAAGCGCTTGAACTTTCATTTACCTAAAGTATATTTTGGGAGCTTTTTTTTTGTGTGAGGAGTATTAGGGATGTACCACTGGCACTTGTCCTGTGGGAATGGGCCTTAAGATGGGTATATCTCCCCCCCCCCATAAACATTGCCCCCCTTATTTAAATTACTTTTGTTGCCTTATTTTTTTTTGCCCTCACTTTATTTTATTTTTTTTGGCACTCTCTTTTGCCATTTTTTTCTATTTACGTTTCTCTCATTAAAATGTGTCCATAGTCCCACCCCCATATTAATCTGATTTTTGTTCCTCCTTGCCATGAATTCCACATCATGTTTGTGAATCAGTATTATCTTATTTTCTGCGTTGTCTATTTTTGTTAGTTTTGTGTATTGTGATTTTTGCATTTGTCTTGTTACATAGATATTGCTTCTTCTTTCAGTAAATACCGTTTTTTCTGACCATATCTTTTTGTCTTTGTCTTCTTACAGTTTGAGTCCTGGGAACGTTTTTTTGGTGTTTTTCTGTTGCTACCTTCCACTGTGTGATAAAGAAAAAAACTATCCGTTTCAATAATGCCTGCAGGTAAGTCATTGAATAATGTTCAGAATTGGTATTTGATATCTAATTTTTAGTGCAGCCTACATTGTTAGTGAATAATTAAAATAATGTCAATTATTTGTGCATACATGTGCGGTTTTTGTTTATACTTTTCAGAATGGTTTTGCATTCTGTGAGAAGCCCAACAACTTCTGGAGCATTACTCCTTATTGGTGCTTTGCAGCATTTCTAAGTACACATGTTTGGAAAATAAAGTCATTGCTAGATTGTGTTTTTCCCTTAACACGCTCAAAAGTGATGATTAAACTTGAAAAGCTTTCAAATGAAAACTATGTTTATTGAATCCATTTGGGATTCACAGACCAGCCAGTGACAAAAAAAAAGAATGTAACACTATTTATGTTGCTAAATTCTCAAGTAAGCCGTATTTGTCATTTGAATTCTTTCCTTTTTTTTCTATCCTACTCTATTCCCCATTTCCCAGATATCATTTGTCACTGTGCTAGTCTCCCTTTCCCCCATTACTAATCTGCTCTCTAACAGTATTAGACAGAGATTGATGGTGAGATTATTACATTTGCAGGTCCTAGTTATTTAGAACTGTGCTGGTCAGATAGCTGTCTGCAGATCTGGGAAAACGCCCATGTGATGAAAATTGAGCCCCTGACATTAAGTCATAGTAGGCAGAACAAGAAAAGGGAATGACACATACATACAGAAAAAGACACAAGCTGAGAGAATTCAAAGTGGAGATGGAGGGAAGTACAGTATACAGCTGCAGCGGCCATTATTCGAACAAATCATGGTGCCGTTTTCGTGTGCAATGCTGTACTCCATGCGGCATGAACGCGGCCAATCGCCCCAGGCACCCGCGCTCATCGCGGTTGCTTTGTTTTAATTTCATGGATTCTGTTTCTTTGGGTGCAATGAAATGAATGAATGAATGTGTACAGTACAGTGCTACTGTGTCAATTTCAGGTGTTTAAAAAACAGAACTCTAAAATGCCATTTTCTGCACTCGCTGCACTCGCGTCTTAAGGCAGAGAGGTCACGTGCCATGACTTGGGTATTTCGATGTATACACTGCGTGAAGTGTTCGAATAACGGCCGCTGCAGCTGTATATATATTACCAGTTGTTTGTATCCTGTGATTGACTGGTCCTAGTAAGACTACTGGTAAACAGTTGGATACTTCATTGTGTACAAGTACTATTCTTTTTTTCTGTTATTCCCCAAACACTGGTAAATGAGAACGAAGTCGCTTGGTGGTACAAAGTGTTCCTGCTGTATTCATTAGCATTACTAGCCCCGGCCTTGGTCTTGACTTCCAGCAGCAGATTCTCCTGCTTTCTTGTCACATTATCAGTATTGTACGGTAGGATACTTCATGCTTTTTAGATCCACATTTAGGATTATTACTGTAATACATCCGGTCCTCGGTTATCCGCCTGAATCTGTCCCACAAACCGCTGTCGGATTGTGGATCCAATGTTAATCCGCGGCGGTGAGCGGAAGATGTTCTGACGTCGGATAACGCGATCAGCAGAATGCATTATCTGATGTCGGATAATCCGTTCCGATAGCGAGGACCACCTGTATATATGTTTTGAGAGCCAAGTAGATGAGGTTTTTCTCCAAATAAATATAGTCCTTGAAGTACTGTTGGCTTCGCCAGGTCTGGGAAGTGGTTCAATGTTTTAGCAGCTAGGTTGGTCCTAGAGAAATGGGAACCCCCCTGCTTCCTGAGATACCTCTGTAGGGGATGCCGGTATCTCCTGCTCTGGTTTAAACTTCTCGGTCACAGGGGCCAATAGGAAGCGGCAAGTGAGGACATCACGGCTTCCTATTGGCTCGCGTACTGTGAGAAATTTAAGTCACCATTTTGATAGTTTCATGCAGCCCAGCCGGGGCTGCTACCAGCACCCCTTCCCTAGTTACGGAGATATTTGCTTTTTTTGTGTGTCGTTTTTTGACACACCAAAAAACGTGGTGGACTACAAGCCTGACGGCTAGTGTCACCTCTTGGACGCTGATAGAAACACTGCAATATCAGCTGCCAGAGTTGAGCCCTGGCTCTGGCAGGCATATTGTTTGCCCGGCGGCCCACCAGGGATTGCTGCTTTAACCCAGGCTTGGTTGTACAAGATATGTGACGGAGCAAGTTCAATCTGTAGGGCGATAACTGATTGACCCCTTTGAGTGCCGGAGGCTTCGTGGCACTAGAGCGCCCCAGCTTTTCTGGCATATTGCAATCGTGATTGCAACACTACTGATGAGGCGAATGGAAGAGGAGTCCTCCATTCCTCTTCCTGTCACATCGCCTGTGGAGCTCTGAACACGTTTAACCCTAGAAAACAAACAAAAAGCCCATAACATACAGCAGCTACTAATTCATGGGGCCCTTCGAGTGTTAGACCCTATGACGTGTTAACTGTGTCATGTGGCACTCAAGGAGTTAAAGCAGCAATCTTTTTTGCATAATTGGATCCAAGGGGGGCCCATTGAGTTGAACCGTGCTGTTTTCAGTTTAGGAGACCACCTGGCCACCAAGATAATTACAACATTAGTTGCCAGGGCTATGATCTAAGCTGTAATGTTAGCCGTGTCTTCCTGTTCATCAGACAGAGGCAGCCATATTGGATTCACCATGAGGGACACCAGCAACCAGCGTGGGAATAATATCGGTAACCTGTGGGTCCCTTGATCTGAAAGTTCAAACGTTTTCCAGCAAGCCCTAAGATCCTAATTCCGATATGCAGTCGTCCAACGGGAAGTTGCTCAGCACGGGAGTAAGTCCAGTAAAGCGAAAGATAGGTCTTTCCCTTTACTCAACTTACTCCCCTGCTGAGTGACTCTCCGTTGGACGACTGCATATCGGAATTAGGATCTTGGGGCTTGCTGGAAAACATTTGAACTTTCATTTACCTCAAGTATATTTTGGTAGCTTTTTGTGTGAGGAGTATTAGGGATGTACCACTGGCACTTGTCCTGTGGGAATGGGCCTGAAGATGGGTGACACCCTCCCCCCTTATTTAAATTACTTTTGTTCCCCTATTTTGTTTTTTTTTCCCCTCACTTTTTTTTTGTTGCACTCTTTTGTTCCATTTTTTGTCTCTTCGTTTCTCTCATTATTCTCTCTGATTCGTAGTAGGTTGCAATATCTTTCCGGCGACTTTATAAATGACTTAAAGCTGCAGTTCAGTCAATATCCTGCATGTCTGTTTTTTTTAATAAATCAGTTCTGTAGTAAGAAAAAATACTTTTAGCATTTTCTGTTTTTAAAAAAACAACTTTGAAAGACCAATTTTCTTGTATTCTATTTTAACAAGCATTTGCTAAGGCACTGCCCCTTCATGTCCTGTCACAAGCCCTGGCACACCCCTTTGTCAGCCCTGCCCTCCCTCTAGCACATGTCAGTGCAGGAGTGCTCATGAATATTCATGAGCTTCCACTGAGAGAAAGAAGCAGATCCCTTCACTAATGATGTCACCAAATTTTGCCAATCAATACATGGAGAACGAATTGACCTGCAGCTATACAGTTCTTTAGGTAATTAGAGATTGCACACATGAAACTGTTGAAGTAAAAAAAAAAAAAAAAAAAAAAGAAGACTGAACTGCTGCTTTAAGTGGGTCAAGCTTTCAAAATCTTATGTTTCTTCAGTGTTTATAGATTACTTCATGCTTTTTAGCCATGCATCTAGTATTAAGAACACATGTATCAAGATCTAATGTACACTTGACGATGAAGCCTATGATTAGTATAGCTATTTTTTATCAATGAAGAACTGTAATGTTGGTCTCCTGAAATTATAATGAATTTGCAGGTATGGGATGGGATTCTCTCTCCCGCTCCCTTACTCTTTCTCGGTCATCTACCCACTTGGTCCACCTCATTCTTCCTCTTTCCTATCATTCTACCTTTGCTGATGTCAGTAAGATAATGACAACCTGGACTAAGCAATATATTTTGGACTTTAATTATCTAACAGATCAAAGCTTAGTGAAAAGTTGGAAAATGCTGAAATTTATAAATGTTCTTTTGCGTTGTGACCAAATGTGACCATTTGATGTACATGTAATTGTCTATAGTGGTATGAAAACAATCTTCTGCAAAAAATGTATATACAATTTTTTAACACTGCTCATTTGCATGTCATTTCCCAGAATCCCTCGCTGCAGTGGAGGCATTGTATGCTAGGACAGGGAAGAGCGTGGGGCCTATGTAAGCACAGCCCCCCCCCCCTCCTGAAAAATGCCACGCCCCCTTGTGCTAGGAAACAATGGTGAAAAGCAGGGTTGCAGACCTGCCAAGACATGTATATGTGCTCACAAGTGATCTTTTCATTTGTTGTAAACAAAAATATAAATTCTGTAAATATCTGGCAACAAAGTGCAGTCAATAAAGAGTGGAAAAAATCTTATGATGTGGAAGAGAAAAGCTTTGAAAGATTTGCGAACCATTACCTATGTTCTAATACAGTATGTAGAGCTGATAAAGCGGGGGGCCATTCGTCGTTGATACTTTGATGTATATGTCAACTTCATATCATAGCTCAATATACTGACTCGAGTAGCAGTGTGACATCTACTGTAGAATGAATGTCAAGCAAATTAACTTTCTGTGCATATGACAAACAAGTTGTCAAGAACACATACACTTCACCTTCTAGACACCGTCCAAAAAGATTGGTTAGAAGTATCCCCGAGGCGACAGTCCAAGAGTGAAAGTGTGTGTTGAATTTATGAAGCCGGTTTTGTGATAAATTAGTTCCCAGAGGTACAAGTGTTTGAAGATCGAGCACAGGAGGAAACTGCAGGTTTTGAAAAGGAGAAATGTAGTGAGCAATGGTTGCAAGGACAAATGAGCACTATAATTGTTACCAGCTCAAAGAAAAGAATATTGTTACTTATTATTCTCTCAAGCTAATCATTTCTTACAGTGTTTATGAATGTGATCTTATTTGATTGATATGCTCTAGGTGTGAAAGCAAGATTCTCAGGCAGTTTTGTATAGTACATGTCTCCGGCTTTGTAGTTGTACAAATGTGAAGATTTGGAAACCATTGCAAAGCATAAACAATGACACATACAGGGTTTCTTACATTTAAAAGATAGGTGTTTTTATTTTTATTTTACTGCATCCCTGATGACTGCCACATTGGGGGCTAAAACGTTGTTTCTATTGCCTATTCTAGTCTATTGTGTATTTGATATTTTTGTATGTCTTTATAATACAGTATGTAATTGTAAGCAGAGCACAGGCGTGTTTTTTTTCTTCTAAATTATGAGCATTGGAGTGTGTTTTTACTAGTACCAAGATTCCCCCCCCCCCCCCCCCCCACATGTATTTACATTTATGAAACCATTGTGGTGCATATATGATTGTATACAGATTTATGTAGATACTTGATCCAGTATCACTCATTCATTACTTAGAGACCGATTTACCTTAATTTCATTAGTTACCATTCCCTACTGCCTTCTAGCATTCGCTATAGACTGATTGCTTCCTTCATGTGTATGTCCCTCTCAACATACAGGAACATATTTCTCCTAAAAAGGCATATCGGGGAATACCTCCCTCCTGCACCCAGGTACGGTAGTTTCTAATCACAACTGCAGATTGAAATACGTGTCCAAGGTCAGAGAGGTTATGGTTGTGTGCATATAAGATTGTGCCATCCGCATACATGTGCATCGAAGCTCCCTTACAATCTGTAGGTATATCACTGATGAAAAGTAGAGGCAGAACAGAGTGTTGTGGGACACCGCAGGTGATATCCAAGGGGTTGGAGTTAGAAGCCAAGAGGCTCACATTGGGATCTACCCATTAGGTAGGCGTGGCCAAGCAGTGCCATCTACTTCACTTTTTCCTTCACCTGCTGTATCTGTCAATCTCATAACATACCACTTCGATTGTAAGAGCTCTGGGCAGGAATTTCCTTTCCCACTTTCTGACTTTGTTGCACTTACTGTATTATTCCCCGTACTGTATTGCCTTTTTGTAAAGTGCCGAGTACACTATGGACGATATGTATTGTACATTATACGTACATATATAATACTTGCATAACTGCACCATTATTAATGTTCAGCTTTTTTCTTGTTTACTTCTCCATAGAAATGATAAAGTATGCATTTATCTGGCACTAATCTAATGTTTGAGCAGGTAAACTATTTATGCATGTTGTATGCATAAATCATAACTTCAGCTTGTGACATGAAATACATTTAATTTGGGAGTAGGGAAATTATACTTAAAGTATCTACAATTTTTTTTATATATACAATATATGGCTCTTTCTCTAGTTCCTGTTGCTTTCCCCTGAATAGGTAGATCCCATTTCTAGTGCCAATTCTCTACGAACTGCACTTAAATTTGACTTCAAAGGATATGCTTAATTAATAATATTTTAATCATTTACAATTCTAAAAGCTTCTGCTGCTGCTTAATAATTCAATACAAAAGTTGTTTATAATCACAGAGGATCACACTTAAAATGTCATTAAATAGATACGTGTGAAGTACCGATGGATTTCATGGTCTAGATGAATAAATTGAAGCATATTTTTGTTTTTATTTCAACTTCAATTAAGTATTTTTAATTTGCTGTAATTCAGAGGTTTAATTTAGATTTTCATTAGTATAGTATGTTTTTAGATTTCCCTGATCCTTATTTTTTTTGAAGTATGATTTTCTCTGTTCTAAACAGGATTCCGGCCCAACTCATACTTCAAAGTAGTCAAAAATACATTTTTGAATCATTTTGTTTACAGATGTATGCACAGCATTTCGGGCATATCACCCTTCGTCGGGTGTAGATATTACATGTTCAGGATGCCACTGATTTAGTGTTCATTCTGTACCTCTCTGACTACGTTTTTGAAATAAATCAGTTCTGTAGTGTTAAATAATACAGTACTGCAATAAAAGTAAATTAAAAAACCCTATATCCAGGGTTGGCACACCTCCCCAGCGGTACACGATCTTTGCAACGCTTTCCTGTTTATGATCATGTGTTGCCAATGTTCCCAGCTGGAGGCTGTAGCTAAGCTGTAACAATAGATAATGTTACTTTAGTAATATAAGAATACATTGTAGCTGCTGAGTTACACTGACTGAAGGATTGTTTGAAACTAAAGAAGCCATTATGTGAACCCAGGGAAGCAGGATCTTTCCTGGTCTCGGGAAAACAAATCGATCGGCAACTTAGATACATGGTTTTCATCAAATTTTATTAAAACAATTTTTTTTTAAAGCACAATGAGTAATGCCTCTTTTAAACATCTTCCTCATTTATAAACTTCATTTACTTTAAATTGAAGTGGGCTGAAATATTTCTGATGCTCTACAACTCTGTTGCAGGGAGGTATTTTTCTTCAATCTTTCTACTGTTTACCTTGAACATGGTCAGACTATGCCTTTAATTAGGCAGTTCAATCCAAGGCTAAGGATTTGATGTTGGTAATATCACTGTTTGTCTGCTTCCGGGTGTCTTATCATTTCAGCTGACCTTGTCTGTGGAGGCCAAAGCACAGTTCGGAGTATATTATTCTTTTAGGCATTCTAGTCTCGTGTCATTTGGATGACATAACCAACACATCTGAGCTGAGTTTTTATTATTTCGGCTTCAATGCCAGTTTCCTCCACCGCCAAGAACGATGGCTCCGGTGACTTTGGCCTCTATTCTGTAGACTGCGATAATGCCATTCTTGCACCGGGGCACAGTGTAGTTAGATCGGTGCTATCTCTGTTTTATAGAATTACTTTTGTATCAGTCTAAGGTGGTGCCAAAGCTGTCGAGCAGCGGATGTGTCTCCGGTAACGAGTCCACGCTTCACACCGATACAGAAATACTGAGGGAACGGCAGCATTGTGTACTTACACTTTAGTTTGCAGGCGGATTCAATGCTGTTTCCAGATGTCGTACAGTCTTCCATGCGCTGGCTTTACTGATTCATCATTAATGTTAGCACCTGTGTTAATCCTACTGCCGAGGCATGCATACTGCTTCACTGGTTTCAGTGGTTCTTCATGAACAAGGTCTTTGTGCTACAGTAGGGAATCTGTTTGTAAAATGTTGCAGAGTTTTTCCGAAAGTGCTACTAGTTAATAGTCATATAATAATTCCTGCACAAGAGCTTCAATGACTAAGCTGTAGGTTCTCAGTCTCTTGAGGTTGAGCATCTTGCCCGTGCAGAGTTTGACTGTGATGCCATCTGAGCAGTTACACAGCACTTCTCACGTTGTAGCAAGCACCCATCCTTCTTTTAATCCATTGGAGACATTGAATGCTTCTGTGAGATCACCAGACATGCAGACCTGGGCCTGCACTCTGTCGTGGAAAAGCTGGAGCATGTTGATAAACGTTTGCTAGTAGTTTCCACAAACCGTTCCGACTAATGGTGGCAAATGCAAATCTTTGAAAACAAACTATAAATAATGCTGTTCTTTTAATTTCGGGTCAATTGACGGGCAGCAAATATATTGACTGCTATATTGTTGTCGAAAAATACATTGAGACTCGGATGGGACTGTCAGCAATGCGACTTGCAATATGCACGCAAGCACAGCTTCTATTATTATTTAGTGGCACTATAGTAATACAGCAATAACAAGTTTGATAAAGTCAATATGTAGAATTATTTCTTATCCCAATTTTAGATCATGTAACTATTGGGAGTCATCAACCTTTTAGGTTTGCTATTTTTTCAATTCATCTTTGTCAATGAGATGATTGACACGTCTTGCTGCTTCTTTTTCCTAGCTGTCCATAATATATTCCTTCCCCCGGTGGATCACTGCGTCTTGTTTCTCTGAATCCCTTTCCCACCCCATCTCTGATCTTTGAGTAGGTGTTTTATTTATTTTAAAATGTAATTTATTTTAAAATCCATTCATTTTTTTTTTATTGCCCAATCCTAATTGTTGTTATACTGTTAAAGTTCACAAACACCACGGTTTTTTTTTTTTGTATATGTAGCTCTGTTTGTTTACTAAACTCTTTACATAAGGACAAGCAGACATATCTGGTACCAGGCTACACCGTTCCAGTAGATGCCAAAGGAAACAGTCTGTCCCCTCTAGGACGACTCCCACAGCTGTCCAGCTTGATGAAAAATTGTGTGGAGCAGGAAAAAACCGTAGAGAAGCGGGGTAAAAGCCGCTTGCAGACCCGCCTTCCATATGGTGCCAGCGGCTGCAAATGCTGCAGCCCACAGATAGAGTTCACGTAACTCACAATGGTCCGTCCCCTCTGCTGCTCTCGGCTGTGTGCTCCCCTGGAAGGGTGGATGACACACTTCCTGCGCGACTGCGATCAGAATTGTAGACGAGGTAGGATGATCGATATCAGCGCTGCTCCGATAGATTCAGACTCACCAAGTACGTGATATAATTTAGGATACATTTAAATACTTAACATTCTGCAAGCATTTCCAGGTACAGACGTACAGATGTAGCAAGGCTTGCTGATCACGGCACAAGCTGCGATCACGTGTCCACGGAGCTGGAGGATTACGTTGTGGGGGGTTCAATATAGAAGCATGGACACCCCGCTTCTGTTTTGTGCTACTATTCTTGAAAACTATTCCCAACTGAAGTCTCCTATGAGGGAGTGAACGTTGGTGTTTAAAGCTCTAGGCAAGAACTTACGCAATGTACTGGAACGGTGTAGACAAGAGGTAGGATGACCGCTTGCAGACCCGCCTTCCATATGGTGCCAGCGGCGACAAATGCTGCAGCCCACAGATAGAGTTACGTAACTCACAATGGTCCGTCCCCTCTGCTGCTCTGGCTGTGTGCCCCCTGGAAGGGTGGATGACACACTTCCTGCGCGACTGCGATCAGAATGTAGACGAGGTAGGATGATCGATATCAGCGCTGCTCCGATAGATTCAGACTCACCATGTGAATAAAAATAATTTATTAAGACTACATAAAGGATACTAGGGAACATAACAAAAATCCTCCTCAGGCCTCCTCCTCGAACTCGCCCCAAAACGCGTGGGAGGAGGCCTTTTTGTTATGTTCCCTAGTATCCGTTTTATGTAGTCTAATAAATTATTTTTATTCACCTGTAGGATGATCGATATCAGCGCTGCTCCGATAGATTCAGACTCACCAGGTGAAATAAAAATAATTTATTAAGACTACATAAAACGGATACTAGGGAACATAACAAAAAGGCCTCCTCCCACGCGTTTTGGGGCGAGTTCGAGGAGGAGGGCCTAGGAGGAGGCCTTTTTGTTATGTTCCCTAGTATCCGTTTTATGTAGTCGACTACATAAAACGGATACTAGGGAACATAACAAAAAGGCCTCCTCCCACGCGTTTTGGGGCGAGTTCGAGGAGGAGGGCCTAGGAGGAGGCCTTTTTGTTATGTTCCCTAGTATCCGTTTTATGTAGTCTTAATAAATTATTTTTATTTCACATGGTGAGTCTGAATCTATCGGAGCAGCGCTGATATCGATCATCCTACGGCAACTCGTTCTTTTCTTTTCTTTGTTTGGGGAGTTAGAAGCCAAGAGGCTCACATTGGGATCTACACATTAGGTAGGACGTGGCCAAGCAGTGCCATCTACTTCACTTTTTCCTTCACCTGCTGTATCTGTCAATCTCATAACATACACTTCGATTGTAAGAGCTCTGGGCAGGAATTCCTTTCCCACTTTCTGACTTTGGGCACTTAATGTATTATTCCCCCCGTACTGTATTGCCTTTTTGTAAAGTGCCGAGTACACTATGGAGATATGTATGTACATTATACGTACATATATAATACTGCATAAACTGCACCATTATTAAGTTCAGTTTTTCTTGTTTACTTCTCCATAGAAATATAAATAGCATTTATCTGGCACTAATAATAGTTTGAGCAGGTAAACTATTTATGCATGTTGTATGATAAATAATAACTCAGCTTGTGACATGAAATACATTTAATTTGGGAGTAGGGAAATTATACTTAAAGTATTACAATTTTTTTTATATATACAAATATATGGCTCTTTCTCTAGTTCCTGTTGCTTTCCCTGAATAGGTAGATCCCATTCTAGTGCCAATTCTCTACGAACTGCACTTAAATTTGACTTCAAAGGATATGCTTAATTAATAATATTTTATCATTACAATTCTAAAAGCTTCTGCTGCTGCTAATAATTCAATACAAAGTTGTTTATAAAAAGAGGATCACACTTAAAATGTCATTAAATAGATACGTGTGAAGTACCGATGGATTTCATGGTCTGATGATAAATTGAAGCATATTTTTGTTTTATTTCAACTTCAATTAAGTATTTTAATTTGCTGTTATTCAGAGGTTTAATTTAGATTTTCATTAGTATAGTATGTTTTTAGATTCCCTGATCCTTATTTTTGAAGTATGATTTCTCGTTCTAAACAGGATTCCGGCCCAACAATACTTCAAAGTAGTCAAAAATACATTTTTGAATCATTTTGTTACAGATGTATGCACAGCTTTCGGCATATACCCTTCGTCGGGTGTGTAGATATTTCATGTTCAGGATGCCACTGATTTAGTGTTCATTCTGACCTCTTGACTACGTTTGAAATAAATCAGTTCTGTAGTGTTAAAATAACAGTACTGCAAATAAAATAAAAAAGTAAATTAAAAACCCTATATCCAGGGTTGGCACACCTCCCCAGCGGTACACGATCTTTGCAACGCTTTCTGTTTATGATCATGTGTTGCCAATGTTCCAGCTGGGGCTGTACTAAGCTGTAACAATAGAAATGGTACTTTAGTAATATAAGAATACATTGTAGCTGCTGAGTTACACTGACTGAAGGATTGTTTGAAACTAAAGAAGCCATTATGTGAACCCAGGGAAGCAGGATCTTTCCGGTCTCGGGAAAAACAAATCGACGGCAACTTAGATACATGGTTTCATCAAAATTTATTAAAACAATTTTTTTTAAAGACAATGAGTAATGCCTCTTTTAAACATCTTCTCATTATAAACTTCATTTACTTTAAATTGAAGTGGGCTGAAATATTCTGATGCTCTACAACTCTGTTGCAGGGAGGTATTTTTCTTCAATCTTTCTACTGTTTACCTTGAACATGGTCAGACTATGCCTTTAATTAGGCAGCAGTCAATCCAAGGCTAAGGATTTGATGTGGTAATATCACTGTTGTCTGCTTCGGGTGTTTTCTTATCATTTCAGCTGACCTTGTCTGTGGAGGCCAAAGCACAGTTCGGAGTATATTATTCTTTTAGGCATTCTAGTCTGTGTCATTTGGATGACATAACCAACACACTGAGCTGAGTTTTATTATTTCGGTTCAATGCCAGTTTTTCCTCCACCGCCAAGAACGATGGCTCCGGTGACTTTGGCCTCTATTCTGTAGACTGCGATAATGCCCTCATTCTTGCACCGGGGGCACAGTTGTAGTTAGATCGGTGCTATCTCTGTTTTATAGAATTACTTTTGTATCAGTCAAGGTGGTGCCAAAGCTGTCGAGCAGCGGATGTGTCTCCGGTAACGAGTCCACGCTTCACACCGATACAGAAATACTGAGGGAACGGCAGCATTGTGTACTTACACTTTAGTTTGCAGGCGGATCAATTCTGTTTCCAGATGTGTACAGTCTTCCATGCGTGGCTTTACTGATTCATCATAATGTTAGCACCTGTGTTAATCCTACTGCCGAGGCATGCATACTGCCTCACTGGTTTCAGTGGTTCTTCATGAACAAGGTCTTTGTGCTACAGTAGGGAATCTGTTTGTAAAATGTTGCAGAGTTTTCCGAAAGTGCTACTAGTTAATAGTCATTAAAATTCCTGCACAAGAGCTTCAATGAATAGCTGTAGGTTCTCAGTCTCTGAGGTTGAGCATCTTGCCCGTGCAGAGTTTGACTGTGATGCCATCTGAGCAGTTACACAGCACTTCTCACGTTGTAGCAAGCCACCATCCTCTTTAATCCATTGGAGACAGTGAATGCTTCTGTGAGATCACCAGACATGCAGACCTGGGCTGCACTCTGTCGTGGAAAAGCTGGAGCATGTTGATAACGTTTGCTAGTAGTTCCACAAACCGTTCCGACTAATGGTGGCAAATGCAAATCTTGAAAACAAACATAAATAATGCTGTTCTTTTAATTCGGGTCAATTGACGGGCAGCAAAATAATTGACTGCTAATTGTTGTCGAAAAAAAAATTGAGACTCGGATGGGACTGTCAGCATGCGACTTGCAATATGCACGCAAGCACACGCTTCTATTATTATTTAGTGGCACTATAGTAATACAGCACATAACAAGTTTGATAAAGTCAATATGTAGAATATTTCTTATCCCATTTTAGATCATGAAACTATTGGGAGTCATCAACCTTTTAGGTTTGCTATTTTTTCAATTCATCTTTGTCAATGAGATGATTGACACGTCTTGCTGCTTCTTTTTCTAGCTGTCCATAATATATTCCTTCCCCCGGTGGATCACTGCGTCTGTTTCTCTGAATCCCTTTCCACCCATTCTCTGATCTTTGAGAGGTAGGTGTTATTTATTTAAATGTAATTATTTTTTTAAAATCACATTTTTTTTTTATTGCCCAATCCTAATTGTTGTTTACTGTTAAAGTTCACAAACACAGGTTTTTTTTTTTGATATGTAGCTCTGTTTGTTTACTAAACTCTTTACATAAGGACAAGCAGACATATCTGGTACCAGGCTACACCGTTCCAGTAGATGCCAAGGGAACAGTCTGTCCCCTCTAGGACGACTCCCACAGCTGTCAGCTTGATGAAAAATTGTGTGAGCAGGAAAAAACCGTAGAGAAGCGGGGTAAAAGCCGCTTGCAGACCCGCCTTCCATATGGTGCCAGCGGCTGCAAATGCTGCAGCCACAGATAGAGTTCACGTAACTCACAATGGTCCGTCCCCTCTGCTGCTCTCGGCGTGTGTCCCCTGGAAGGGTGGATGACACACTTCCTGCGCGACTGCGATCAGAATTGTAGACGAGGTAGGATGATCGATATCAGCGCTGCTCCGATAGATTCAGACTCACCAGGTGAAATAAAAATAATTTATTAAGACTACATAAAACGGATACTAGGGAACATAACAAAAAGGCCTCCTCCCACGCGTTTTGGGGCGAGTTCGAGGAGGAGGGCCTAGGAGGAGGCCTTTTTGTTATGTTCCCTAGTATCCGTTTTATGTAGTCTTAATAAATTATTTTATTTCAAATGGTGAGTCTGAATCTATCGGAGCAGCGCTGATATCGATCATTCTACCGTCTTACATTTGATCGCAGTCGCGCAGGAAGTGTGTCACCACCCTTCCAGGGGAGCACACAGCCGAGAGCAGGCAGAGGGGACGGACCATTGTGAGTTACGTGAACTCTATCTGTGGGCTTGCCAGCATTTGCAGCCGCTGGCACCATATGGAAGGCGGGTCTGCAAGCGGTCATCCTACCTCTTGTCTACACCGTTCCAGTACATTGCGTAAGTTCTTGCCTAGAGCTTTAAACCCAAGGCGTTCACTCCCTCATAGGAGACTTCAGTTGGGAATAGTTTTCAAGAAATAGTAGCACAAAACAGAAGCGGGGTGTCCATGCTTCTATATTGAACCCCCCACAACGTTAATCCTCCAGCTCCGTGGACACGTGATCGCAGCTTGTGCCGTGATCAGCAAGCCTTGCTACATCTGTACGTCTGTACCTGGAAATGCTTGCAGAATGTTTAAGTATTTAAATGTATCCTAAATTATATCACGTTACTTCTATTCCTATTTTATTTTCTCATCCGGCTCCTTTGGGACACTGGTTGAAGAGCCATGGTGTATGCTTTAGCAATGACGGCACATTTTCCTTATGCTCTGCTATTAGCAGCATACATTTTGCTTACATAATACAAGAGATGTGCAGAATGTTATGATGGCACACGTATTGTAGATGTTGTGTATTCTTCCAAGTGTGTAGTATAAGTGCTCTTTTCACCAAGCTACTGTAGTCTTGTATACTCCTAAAGTTTAAGGACATACCATATAACTTACTAAATAAGGGGTGCATAATTATGCCTTTTTGTGAAATCAACTACAGTATAAAGCAGTGCATTATTCTTTTGTAGATTTACCAATGCAAATAAGCTTTGTTAAATGGAGCCTGCAAACACTGAGCTGTGTGACTGAATTGCAGTGTAATTCAGGTTCCATTTGGATTACACGTGGCGTTCTAAGCAGGAGTAAAAACAAAGTTGTGAAAACAGCTATATAGAAATGCTGTAAATTGTTAGCACTTAATGCTCCATAGCTGAATCAATGAGCAGAATTGAGAATGCCACTCCATGCACATCTTGTCACATGTATGTGGACTTGTTCCATGGAGCATACCACTGTGGGAAGTGTGAGCAGGTGGTCTCTTTAGAGTGTGTGCGCTGATCTGAAGAGACAACTTGCAACATGGAGGGACATTGACAAACTTGAAAGGAGTTTAGTGCTTACTGAGCAGGACCTGGCTGGGACTAGTGGTGCAAAGGGTTGAACAGTGTGTGAGGATCAGGAAAATGTAGGACGCTGGGTAACAGTTAGAAGAGGAAGTTGTTCTGTGCTGACCCATCCCAATAGATTTTTCAGATTGAGTGAAGATATTGGAGGAATTAGGGTAGGAATGTTAAAACTGGGAGAGACTGATTCCTCTAGCAGCCAGGGGAATAGTTCATCCAGCACAGTGGGGATTCAGGCTACTGTGTGACCAAGACATGTTGTGGTGCTAGGGGACTTAATTATTTGGAAGGTAGAGAGGACAATCTGTTGCCATGACCGCATTAACCAAACAGTTTGTTGTCTCCGGGTGCTTGGGTTCGACACATTGTGTATCGGGTAGACAGATTGTTTGGTCTGACCTAGAGGTCTTGATGCATGTTGGCACCAAAGACAAGATGTAATTCAAAAGGGAAAGAGGGGGACAATTTGGTCCTGCTCAGCTAACAGATTTGAACTTTCTGGAGTGGTTCTATCTGGGATAGAGACTTTGGACATTGAGAAAGAGAGATCCCATGTGATGCACTCATCAATACTAGTGATAAAATAACAATTTTATTAATTATTTAGAAAACACAAATTCTTTTAAAACCTAATCAATAGCGCCTGCCATGCTAAACTACCAGATTAATGAAGACTGGTGTGTCTAGAAAAATCAAACTTGTAAATCCAATATGTTAATATCATATAGTAGATTTAGCTGGGAACATCTGTTCACTGTAAGCATATATCTCACTCTTTTACAGGGGATCACTATAGGTATTGATAGGCAATCAATCTTTCTTAATTGCCCAATGTGCAGTGCACACTCATGGTATAGAATACTGGATGCCTATATACAAGACCGCTCCTAGCCTATACTGCATAGAAATGTGTGTGTTTTTTAGCATGTTAATAGCATTGTACTTTGATGTAGTAGATATACAAAAATGCTATCTCCAACTAGTGGATGCCTGGTTTGGCCCACATCTTTGTTAACTATATGCAAGTATCATAATATACATATATACAGAGATGCTAATTGCACATGTACTACAGTAGGTGGGCTATTAGACCATAACCCTTCCTTATAAAGCAGTGTACCAAAGTCTTTACCACTTAGTTTACAAGCTGGATGATCCTAGCGTCATCCCCCATAGGTGATTCCACATTTGTAGATAATATAACACAAACGATGTATGAATATATGGAGTACACACTAATAGTATAGGTATCTTAGTGCCCATATATAAGACCCCTCATAACAAGTGCTGCATACACACTAGTATGTTTGACAAATTGCACTCAGGTGTTGCAGATATACATAATATGGGTTCCTGGTAATATGTGTTCCTGGGTTCTAGTGGGTTCCTGGTTCGGCCCACATCTTTGTTAACTTTCTGCAAGAGTACAGATCTGCACATACACATAGATGCCAAAGTTGCCAATATAATCGGTGGGCTAGTTGATAATAGCCCTTCCCTACAGAGAAATAACACTTTACCACTCAAAAATGCAATCCCACAATATAACCTAAGTGTTATAAGAGACTGAAAAGAGTATTACAGAGATGAGCCACTACGTGTCTCGTAGCAAGAGGGACTGAAATAACTTATTCTAATATGCTAAAGCCTGTCCTGTAAATGCTGCAAGTAAGTAAACCAAGTTGAAAGTTTTTGATACCCTCTTTATTCATCACCACTCCTCATACAAGCCAGCACGGATCCAGCTGCCCATAGAGGATCCTATAACCTGTCCTGTTGACATCAGGTGAGCCGCTGAGCACTGACATCACTTTAAGCAGGTTCCAAAACTGTTTAAAGCCACAGACTTGTTACCAACACTCCCTTTTCACTGTACACCCTGCCCCTCATGCTGGGGTGGGATAGGGATGTTACATATGTAAAGCATGTGCACTGTATAATTCTACATTCTTACCTAAACTGGCAATCGCATGGTGCCCCTGTTATAAAGCTCTCAAAATCCTCATTGTGTGCCTAACTAAATGGCCACCTTTCAGTTTCAATCAATCCTTCGTCAGTGTAACTCAGCAGATACAATATATACTTTTATTAATAAGGTAACATTATCTATTGTTGCAGTTTATAGCTCAAACTGCTGGAGACATTGGCAACAAATTATCACAAACAGGAAAGTGTTGCAAAGATTTTGCACTGCTGGGGAGGTGGATAAAACCTGGTATAGAAATCAAAGGATTCTCAGTAGATTAAAACTCTTTTAAAAATGGCATTGAGTTGAATGATTTTTTTTTTATATAAAACCTGTAATTATCTAATACTACAGCACTGATTTATTAAAAAAAAAAAACTATAGGATTTCACATATTTTGCTGCTTTAAACCCAATATTACTATTCGGTCACTCTTATTAGCCTGCATCTTTAGCATAAACAGATGTAACAAAGGGTTATTTAGGGCGTTCTGGTAAGTTGTTCTGTTCTGTGTTACCACTGCCATTGATTCCTATGGACAATCTGTGATATTCTGCGTTGAGAGTGGCTCCAATAACCTTTGGTATCTCTAGTTGCATTCTGTGTGTGCATTGTGTATTATCATTATTTATTTGTATGGTGCCAACATATTCTGCAGCACATTACAATGTGGGATTGAGGACACTAACACTGTATGACGAGTACATAGTGTTAAACCAAACTGAGGCAATAGGAAGGAGATCTTTGCCCCCCAAAGAGTTTACAATCTGGAGCAGCGGTGGCCAACTCCAGTCCTCAAGCGCCACCGACAGGCCAGGTATTAAGGAGATCGTTGACTTAGCCACTGATTTAGCCACCTGCGCTGAAGCATGACTATCCTTTAAACCTGAGTTGTTGGTGGCCCTTGAGGACTGGAGTTGGCCACCCCTGGTCTATAGGGAGTGTAGTTGAATAACATTGTAACGACACAGTCCCCCCCCCCCCCCTTTTTTTTTTTTTGCCACTTTACATTCTCTTTCTTTTTTTTATTTTTTATTGTAGTGATTTAAAGAAATACATGTATTTTTCATATTTGAAAAGTTAGATGTTCTTGTTTTCTGTGAGGAACATTGTCGTTAAGATACAGTATGCCTGTTGTGTTGAGGATTGCGATGCCAATTGTTATCTCCCCTGTCACAACTGCTATGGAAGGAAATGCATTACAATGGAGTGTATTAGTAGAATGCTGACATCTAACATCACAGCGTCTGCACAAAGACACAGGGGCATTTTAATCCTCTTAAAGAAAAAAACAAATCTAATGCACCATATGGTTTCACAAGGCATGAATGTCACAGGATCCTCAGTTCTTCATTTAAAAGGCTTTAGTTATATATATTTTTTTTTATCTAGCCACAAGATCTTCATTTCAGAATAACCTGAACTAACAGCTTTTGTTATTTGTAATCATATTTTATGTATTTCTGTTAAACCGTTTAGTTTTTTCCCTCTTTGCAGAAATGGATATGAGCAGCATGCTTTTAAAATGTGTGGTTGTTTTCCGGTATTCTGATCCAGAAATGGCACATATGAAAAGGTATAACATGGTCTCTGTGGGATGCTCAAAAAAAAGTGTAAAGTTGGATGAGAAGTGTTCAATTTAATGCACCAACATGATAAAGTGTTTTGCTCATTTACAGCCATAACACCTGGACATATTTACCCAAACGTCTAGTTTCCATTTTCGTGGTCATGTATCATTTTGCAGTTTACATCTGTGCGTAGAATAGGATTCTGCATTGTTTTGTATATTGGGGGACTTCATCTTTGACACTCCTTTAATTGCAACTCGGCACCATCTTGTTTCATCGTTGAACGTTTGGCCTAAACCAGTGGTGCTCAATTTCAGTCCTCAAGACCCCCAAATAGCTCAGGTTTTTAATGATATCCCAGCTGAGATGGAATATCCTTAAAGGCTCTGTCAGACTGGCCACGCCGTCTCCAGTCCGCAGAGGAAATCCATAATGGACAAAGTATTTTTCCCATAATACCTTAGCCACCGTGAGGGCCCCTTTGATCTTTGGTGGGGAAGGCTTGGGCATATCGGGTATAGTGATCAGTAATTACGAGAACATTACTGATACCCCATGAATACGGTTCTATACACAAAGTCCATACACACTAGATCGATAGGAGCAGCACTCTTCAGATGGCCCATTGGGACTGCTCGTGTAGGCAGTGCTTTCCTCTGAATGCACCTCAAGCATCTTCAGCAATGATGTTCCACAGTCTCTCATTTTCGTCCAGTAGAACCTGTCCCATGTTTTATCCACGCCCAAGTGTCCATGGTCATCATGCAATGACCTCCAGTTTACCACCGCTTATACCTTGGTAAGGTCGTTTGCCACCCCGTCGACGGATACAATATGGCCCACGTAAGTGACTAAGGATCGGCAGAATTTGCACTTATCAAGGGACAACTTAAAGCCCTCCTGCTGCAATCGGTCCAGGACCTTCAAGAGATGTTTCTCATGCTCCTCCAGTGTCCGTCCAAACACAATGTCATCCAAGTAGACTAGACATTCTTGGGGGTTTATGTCACCGATGGTCTTCATCAGTTGTTGAAAGGTGGCGGGGGCTCCACAGATGCTTTGGGGCATCAGAGTGAACTGATAGAATCCTAATGGGCAAATAAACGCTGTCTTCTCTTTGTCTTTGGGACTCATGAGAACCTGGTAGTACCCAGACTGCAGGTCCAGCACGCTGAACCACTGGCTACCGGCAAGTCACCCAGGATCTGTTCAATTCTGGGTAGAGTATATTGATCTTGGATGGCCCAACGATTAAGGGTTGGGTAGTCCACACACACAACCATTTTTCTTCCGCACCACCACAATGGAGGCAGAGGGGCTGCAGGATTTTGCTATAATGCTGGCGCCCTTAATGTCTTTCAGGATATCCTGGGCATCCTCCCACGTCCCTGGGAGCTATTCGCCTAGATCGATCCCGGAAGGCTGTGATATCACTCAACCGAATGGCATGTTGTGCGATCTTGGTGCAACCCACGTCCATCTCACTGGTAGAGAACACTTCATGCCGCTCAATCAATCTAACATTTTTTTTTCCATTCTACCGGTATGGATGAGTATCTGAAATCGAACTGTAACACAGGATCAGTCTCCTGTACGGAGGTCGCGTTCTCATGGGCCAAGGGTTTTACGTCCGTCACAGGGTATATTTTACACAGCTCTTGTTTGACGTCCAGCTGTACAAGGTGCAGAAACATGTTCTGGATGGACACGGCAAACTAGACAGGAAACGTAGACTTCCACTCATTTACCTCCGACACCACCTTCCTGCCTCTCTTCTCATCCTCTTCGGTTGTCGTCTCCAACAAGAAGTACCAGTCACTTCCGTCATCGCTAGGGTTGCTGGCCTGGGCTATCATATGCAGTACTCCCCCCCCTGTCGGAATCTCGGTCCCCCCCTTCTCCAGATTGAAGAACCGCCCTAATCATTCTTGGGCAGAAATCCAGTGGCACTCTTCCATGAATGCGGGATGAATTCTCATGGAGGACAAGGACATCTCTCCCGGGCGTTTCTTAAAGAATCGGATCAGTGATTGCACCACCTCGGCATTGGTTCCCAGGATGATGGGTGAATTCGGGTGTTTTCCGGGTTCCGGACACACCAGCGCTTCCACTTCCATGTGGTGAACCATGTTGGTATTGATTTGGGGTATGTCCATCCGTACCTTGATCACACCGTCTTTGGGCAACTCTAGCTACTGAGGCCACATAGTGTCATGGTCTCAGTTGATTTCAACGGTATATGCTGCCGATAGAGATCATAGAAAGATCAGTAAATAATGGTTACCTGAGAATTCGTGTTCAATAGCACCGAATCATAGATTCCTTCAATTAGTACTCGGGGGGCCAATTTGTCCGGAGAGATCAGCTTGCGGGGCCACACTCTTCCTGTCGCTGGGCAACTGAATTTTTGGGTGAATAGCGAAAGTCGGTGCCACTGAGTTGGTAGTTACCTTCCAAGGGCAGTTGTTCAGTTTCCCTGAACGCGTTGTTCAGTTTCCCTGAAGAAGTAGTTAATTCTACGAAACGCGTTGGATGTAATATTCTATTGCCATATATCTGCCTATATTGGCCTTTGTCTATGTACTGGCCTGTCCTGTTTTTATTTCATCCTGTGTGCTGTTTTGGACACTTGTGAGAGACTTTGTAAGACTGTTCAAACTTCCCTATTGAATCCACCACTGCTGTGGAGACAGTGACGTCACTACACAGCGTCCCGCGACGGAGCGGCATCGTGGCACGCTGAGGGCACCCCAGTGAGCTGCGGTCTTACCTCTGTGCAGAGGATATACCTGCTGGGGTATAGGAGCAGCTCCATATCGGCCAGGAAGCCGGAGCGATTTCACCGAGCCCCAATACCAGCTGCTGAACCTGGCTGCATGAAGGGAAATCCCCCTGGGAGTGAAAGACTGACGTCCTGCCCCAGAATCAACCGAGCTGCATCAGCAGAGGGAAGCAAGCACCTGAATCTACAGCTAACAGCTGCCGAGTGGTAAACAGTGTGATACACACTACATGCCTTTTACCAATCTTTTTCATGTACGCAGATATATTACCCCCTTTTAATTTTATAATATATTGTTGAATTTACTTCACTATTTGGCGTTGTGCGCTGTTTTCTTTTGTTTCCATCAGGACACAGGAGAAGGCTGCAGCGGATCACCCAATGTCAGGAATCTGCAGTCATATCGGCTGTTCTTTCATCTGCTGGGCTCTTTAGAAGCGGAGGGTTCCCTTTAGGCTTCTACGTAATCCAGGTAGATAAGTCCCAAGCTCCGTTTAGGAGTAGCTGGTAGAGGGACAGTCACCGATCAGGGTCAGCTCTGCCTCCCATGCAGCAAAGTGATAGAATACTAAGGGTACTAGTAGATCAATAAAAGTATAATTCCAACTAGTTTCGTAGCAACTATAAAGGCCACTGATGAAGTACAAGCACAAGCTGGTCAAGGCAACAGAGAATCAAGGCAGTCCTGCAGAGCAACCCCTTTCCCAAGTGTACATATGAGGGCAGCGCTACCCTCCCCCTTGTTGTGGTGGTACTCATACCTTCCTGGTTACAAGCCTGTAACTAGGGGATGCTTCCAGGAGAAGGATGGCAGTAGGATCCCACGCTGGGGGGTCTCCGACAATATCGCCTCATGTCCGGCACGCCACGCGGTGATACCTCCCGCTGGGGAAACTCCTTTTTTCAGCTCGGGTCCTCCGCCGGTGCTTCCCACTACAGGGGAATCCCTATGCTGTTGGCGGGCCATACAAACTCCACTGAGGTGAAGGGACTGCCTGGGGCCTAGGAGGAATAGTTCTGTTTTAGTCCAAGAAGCTTGACTAGCTCCCTGGACACTACCTCTCCCTCTTAAGGCTCCGTCAGACTGACCACACCGTCTCCAGTCCGCGGAGGAAATCCTGAACAACCAGGACATCCTCTTTCGGCGGCGCCAACCACAAGATGGCCACTGCGCTACACACAGTCCCACTATGTGACTGCGCCAACCACAAGATGGCCGACACAACTCCCCCGAATGCTCCCCAGCGACGGGACCAGTACCACTGAGGAAGTAAGGGGGAGTACCCTGCTATACATAATATTATGAAAATGTCAAGTTATCCATACATCGTCCCATGTCTGTTTAACATTATGCTGTGAATTGCTGCATGTTTTTAAACCTTTCAACGTATTTTGTATGCCAAGTGGCTACTTCATGCAATTGAACTAGAATTCTTAGTACCTGCCCTACAATGTATTCGGTACCATTCTTCTTTCTAAATGTAAAGGACAGATAACATTTGTCACTAAAACACATGCTCTTTAATGTATGTTGCGGCGGAAAACAACTGTCTTAATCATTAAAATGCCACGATTGGTGACATTTTCATTTGCAGAGCTTTCATGCCCCCATGCCTTGCTTCTAACCTGTTTCCAGATGTATTCTTAAATGCCCGGGCCAAGATTCCTTCTTTAAATATCACCAGGTATAACTATGCATAGGATCAGTACTTGAAAATGCTTCATGAAATGCTGCACGGGAGTACGTTTTTGTTCGTGTGGGTCGTAATTTAGTTCCAAATGTCATTTTGACTTGGGTTCACCAGTACAGGGAATTAACTGTCCAAGTTTAGAATTCTGCATGTACAGCGGCATTATTTTATTCAAGCCTTCATATGCCGCCATATGCAGAAGAGATTGCAGCAGTGAAGTTAGATCTTTGAAGATTTTCTTAACCCCTTCATTGCTGCATACACTTTAGAAATGTTTGACTTCTCTGTTGCTAACTGAATTAAAGCTTATATTCTCTGTAATACACTATGTCATATTGCAAAACTATAATTTATGTCATTTTTAAAATGCAGTATTTTTCATTTTGTATTTTTATTTTTTTGCTTTGGAAACAATATCATTGAATCTAGGCAATGCAATGCAAGGATTTTGTTGCAGTAAATTTGCCTTACATAATCTCTAAACCTCATAGGTCTACTCTAAGGATCTGTCTAGGCACAGCAGGAAGGAACCGTATATAGAATTGGTGACCACAACAGGTCAGGTTTTCAGGATATCCCTGCTTTATCACAGGTGGCTCAGTCATTATTATTGATCCACCTGTGCTGAAGCAGAGAAATCCTGAAAAACCTGACCTGTGTGTATGGCTCTTGAGGACTGGAGTTGGCTTTCAAAAGCTCACTGGTCTCCTCTTTAGCTGAATTGAGTATACAGTAGCTGCACAGTGTGATAGAGCAGTAGACATTCAAAGGGGATTGTGACGGGCAAGGATAACCAGGCTTCATATTAAAGGTTAAGCCCTCAGGTTGCCCTTGGATCCCTGGCAGCTATCTAACACTATAAGCCGGGGGCCAGGTATCTTGGCATGAAAAGTTGATGTCCCTGCTTTTCCACTTTCCATGTTCTCTTTACACCAGACTCATGAAACTTGCTGTGTGTAAGTTTTAGGTGGGATATTTGGGTAAGAATGTAATTATTTTATTGGTAGGAGTTCGAGGTCCGAAGCTACCGGTGGAATCTTCATTCTACCTGACTTGCAGGCACTATTTGCCGGTACGCGAGTAGAATTACACCGGGACTGTACAGAGTCCCCCAGACTCCGGAGTTTCGAGCCCCGATATCCCAGTACTAAGTCCCTTACAGTCATGAGTCTCCGCAATGTCCCTCATGTATTAATGTATATTTTATTGGGTTTGATACATTTCTTATAAAGCTCTATGCAGCTTGCCCGGGCTACTAGTTACGGTACCACAAAGTGTGCATCGGGTCCGTAGTTCAAAGGGGAGAGGATGTCCAGAGGTGTGAAAACGTTTGGTAAGTGAGGAAAGGGCAAATGGCCAGGTCCGGACTACAAAGGGCATCCGGCTGTTACACCTTTTGCAGTTTCAAGACATGGTGGAGCCAACCCTGCAGTGGAAATGAGTTAGCCGAGGATGCAGTCATAGCGTCTGCTCTAATTTTGGCTAAAATCATATTTCCCGCGCGCCCGGCTTTTCGAGCCTGCTGGGCACATTTACTCCTCTGACGTCAGCTGGGATCGAGCCCCTCTTTCTATTGGCGGATGGGGAGGAATTCCCACGCTCCGATTGGCTGCTCCTTCCCCCTCCGTTCTGGAGATAGCCCAGCGGAGTGTATGTAAGGTGCTGACCAAGAGCAGGAGCAAGTTCATCTCAGCCAACCAATGAGCTGAGTCGATGAAGCTCGGCGGGCTTTTCAAAGTTGCTCTGTTCGAAATAAGAGCTACCGGCTTCGCTTGGAGGCCTGAAAAGTTTGCCTCGCAGAGACCAAGTCCCATCTTTGGCGCCCAAGTTATCAAAATCGAATGGAACGGTCGCGGCTAGGAATTGAAGCTGAAAAGAGGACCAGGAGAACGGGGGGTATATCCTGGTCAGGGTAAACTCATCCAAGCAGGCGCCCTGGACCTAGATCAGTGTTTCCCAACTCCAGTCCTCAGGGAACCCCAACAGGTCAGGTCTTAAGGATATCCCTGCTCCAGTACAGGTGGGTCAATCAGCGGCTCAACCATTTTGACTGAGCCACCTGTTCTGGAGCAGAGATATCCTTAAGGCCTGACCTGTTGGGGTTCCCTCAGGACTGGAGTTGGGAAACACTGGCCTAGATTTTTTTCCCCAAACCCCCAGTAAGTGTATTTTTAACTGTTCCTTGTGTATTTCTTCTTCTTGTACATGTTGTTTACCAAAATAAACACAATTTGTTTTTACTGCCCCACACCTCTGGAATGCCGTTCCCCTCAATATCCGACTAGCACCTTCTTTATCCACCTTTAAGACACGCCTGCTTAAGGAAGCATATGAGTAGCTCCATGGCTGATAATTTACACCTCATACATTAACCTTGGCCCCTTGCAGACGCACTTACCAGAATGCCCTCCTACTGTCCCTGTACGTTCTTCCTACCAACAAAATTAGATTGTAAGCTCTTCGGAGCAGGGTCTCCTTTTCCTAAACGTTACTTTTAATGTCTGTAGCAATTCTCCCCTTTGTGTTATTTATATCATTTATTTTTTTATGATTGTCATGTTATTACAGCTGTGAAGCGCTATGTACATTAATGGCGCTATATACATAAAGACATGCATGCATATATACATACATACTATCTTGTTCTGCCTAATTAATGATCCCAGTAATATATAAATGGTGTTAAAATTACCTGGTCTCCCGTGACACGTATACGCTGGGCTCTTCTAATGGATTAGGAATGAAGAGAAGCCAGGTATGTGATGTCTCAGAGGTGGGAGAATAAACGGCATTTTGCCAATACCTACTGAGGGATGGGAAGTGTATTATAGGTTGCTGAATTGTCATACAGTATACACACAGTATCTTGATAAAAGCTATTGGGTCTAGAAGTTGAATGCATTTTTTCCACTACTACACTTTTTTAAAAAGTGACCTGTGAGGTTTCAAAACCTTTTTAGTTCACTACAAATTCATCCACGTTTAAATTGCATGTTGGTTCCCATAAAGTGGCAATCCACCTGAAGACTTTATTACAAACAAATGGGGCCCTCGGATGAATTTGTGCTTTAATAATGAAAATAACGGACTTGAAATGCATCAAAATGTTTAGTGGATATAGAAATAATGGATGGTGGGAGAGTGTTGGATTTTCCTGGTTTGTCTGAAAATAGAATAGTTTTCAGTTGCAGCCATGACATCATAAAAACAGATTTTATTTTAGTTACCTTAGAAACAGCAAATGTGTTCCATAAAATGGGGTTAATTAATTAATGCCAGTTTCTGTATTCTCTTTTGTTTCACTTTAATAATTTAACAGGTGATTTCTTTTTTTAAAACAATTTGACTTTAACCTTTTTTTATGGGGCCAATCCACAGTTAAGTACAATACGGGGCAGGCAAAAAGAACAAAACCTAAAATGCATAATAATGAAAACGTGATGAAACAATAGGTAATGTGGTCCATGCTCTGCTAAGCTTACAATACAATGGAATGAGTGACACATGGATAGGTGGAAGTACAGTATAAGGCCACTGTGCCCAAGGTTGCTCAGAAGGGTGCTGGATAAGCCTGTGTATTAAGGGAACTTTTCAAAGTGTGAAAGGTGGGGGAGAGTCTGATGGTCCAGGATAAGGGCTTCCACAGTTGGGAGTGGGGTCTTGGGACTCCTGGAAGAGGGATGATGTATCTTTAGCACGCCTTAAAGCAACAGTCTCCATGATCACCATACAGTATGCTTAGTTTAGGAGATATGTTAAAAGGAATTCCTCCACAGAGCGCATTGCAGTCTAACGTTTACCATAATAACCTCAGAGTAGACATGAAAAAAATAGTGTTTTTTTAAAACATAATAAACTAAAGAACAGGACATGCTTAGGGGAGAAAGAAACTAACATGACATGAGTTTGCTTCTGGAGGTATTGCTGATTAAACTACAATATCTATGATGTTCTGGGAAAACTTAAAGGTGCAATCCAAGCGTGTGTGTGGGGTGTGTGTGTGTGTGTGTGTGTGTGTATAAATATATATGTATGTGTGTATACATATGTATATGTATATATATATATATATATATGTGTTTGTGTGTGTGTATATATGTATGTATGTATGTATGTATGTATGTATGTATGTATGTATATGTATATGTATATGTATATGTATATGTATATATATTTATATGTTCTCTGGATTGAAGTACTGCACAGCTGAACCCCATTCATCTCAGCTTTGGAGACCCCATGCTTCCAGAGATACAGATGGCCGCAGGGGGTGACTGTATCTCTCTGCTTTTAAAATCTCCCGCATTACGTGGGTCAATAAGAAGCCGCACCTGAACGTCACTGCTCCATATTAGCTCGCAAGAGGCGACAATCTTTGAAAAGCGGCCGTTCCGTGTACTCCTGCTAGCGAGCCGGATCGGCTACAGGCACCCCCTTCTGAGGCAAGTATCTCCGTAATTCAGGGATCCCCAGAGCGGAAATGAATGGGGTTCAGCACTGGAGACACCTCCTGTTTCAATCCTTATATAAAAAAAAATAAAAGCTAACAAAATTCTCCCGTTGGATTGCCTTTAAAACTCTTGTCCTACTTAATTACAAACCGGTCCAGATTTTCACAAATGAAAGTGTTTCATAACTAATTATCAGGTTCGTGAAGTGCTAGTATTCTTAATGTGATAATTGGGCAAAGCTGCAGATCTATTTGCAGGCAATGTAGCCACGGTGTATGAGCTATGGTGCAAAAAGAAGTCTGCAGTAAAGCAGCATTCCCGGCATTTTGTATTGCTGGTGTAGGTATGAAGCAGGGGGTCTCTGGAGCTGAACCCCATTGATTTTCAGCTCCAGGGACCCTTTGATTCATAAATGACAGTGTGAAAGTGTTGAAATTTCAGAACTAGAAGTAATTAGACTGAATGGTTCTGCTCAGAAAAGGATGCAACGTGTTGTTTAAAAGATGACCTTTAGTTTTGAAAAAAACAATTGCAGCTTTTATAAATGGCTTTCACTTCTGTTGGTAACATAGTTTCATGGCTCGCAAGCTTACAACGCTTTGGCCAAAGGGTTAAACTAAATGACCCTATTTCAAGAGAATATATAAGTATTTTACTGTGTATTTCTGTCATCTGTTGTATACATTTGCCACGCTCAATAGCGCTCCATTTTGACACTTAAATATATATATATATGTAGCCCTTTTTGTGAACGCCTGCAATAAGGAACTACTGTGGTGCATGTACCTGTGTCCTCAGGAGCTCTGAGCCTCCGCTATTTGGGAGCCTGGGGTCATACCTTTATTAATCGCGGTGCAGCGCCTCCACTTGCCCAGGATCCCCATGATAGAGATTTTACCCTGAGCAAGAACATCACAACAGCATTATGCAACAGCAACCTTTTATATATCATGCATAAAGAACAAATGATCTGCAGAATAAACATATAACATTACACACACACACCGTGGCTCGGCCACACCTTATTAGGGATAATGTCCTGTACATAGGTGGCTCTGCCACTCTCCCTAGGAGTATGTCTTATAACCAGTATAGGTATGGTACCATAGGATTTGCACAGTTGGCCCAATTAGTTAGTGGGAGGCGGGATCAGCGCCTGGTGACCGGTGTAGGTGCACTTGTAAACAATGATACCTTCCGGTCACTGCGATGACCATCACACTCCACGCAGGGTCCTAGCGTTGCTCCAGCCTTTCGCCGTCACTCCTTGCTGCAGCGCCGTCTGTATCCAATCCAAGATGGCGGCCGCAGCTCCGCAGCCAAACCACACTAATGGGAAATGTCCCTACCAACTAAGGCCGTCCTTACAAAACAGCACCCTACGATGACAGGGGAATACTCCCGGCCCGGGGAGGGAATACCTTTCACCTAAGCGGACGGGTCACTGACCTCCGCTCGCGCACACGAGGTTCCGCCAAACTCCTCCTTCACCTCCCTCTCTGCTCTGACCCACGCCCACACGCATCCGGTTCCTCTATATAGAGTCTCGCCCCGATTGGTCCTCCAGCTCAGCTGACTCTCTCGCAGTTCGGGAGTTCGAGTTCAAACCCCCAAAGTCTCCACAGATTGGTTGCCCTTGCGCGCTTCTCTCGCGCATGCGCAGCCCAACTTGGACACAGTGACCTTGCTGACAGAATGACTAATATGGGCGCTGCCTTTGTGATTGACAGCGCGAACCTTTAGATATATATGCACATCTTACATTTATACTATATATATATATGATATATATATAATATATATATATATTTATTTATTTATTTTGTGGGGGCTCAGGGGTTCCCAAAAAGAGCTTGCTGGGGTTCTGACTTTTGTTAACATAGTTTCAGCAGAATTAGAGCATCGTATTCTTGCATAACTGCCTTTTTTTTTTCAAAGAGTTTTTTTTGTTTTTGTTTTTTTGGGGAGGCTTTCACCAATTAAGGAATTAATGGTAAATACAATTTTGTTTTCCTTTTTTCTTTTTAAGATGGGGGAAAAATACTTTTGACTTTTTGTTACTCTGTATCTTCTTTTAACGACCCATTGCACTGATTGCACAATTAGAAAAAAAACTAAATTACTAAAGACCAATTTCACATGTAGGTGGCCACGTGAACCTTTTAGTGCCACCATGGTGCAAATCTATGAAAGAGTAAGAGAAATCCAGTCTGGACATACAGTAGTGCGGCGGCGGGGGGCGCAACTGCAGTCCTCAAGGGCTCTGACCAGGCCAGGTTTTCAGGACATCCCTGCTCTGACTGAGCCACCTGTGTGGAAGCAGGTAAATCCTGAAAACCTGACCTGTTGGGGGACCTTGAGGACTGGATTGACACATACACACACACTAGAAATGATGCTGTGGATTACAACAAAATGACACATGGCATTTTTACAAAAATCTGCCCAGTGATTTGCAAAATTGATTAAATGGTTGCCAAAGTTGCATTCTTGTGCTTTATTTTCTTTTTGTGAGGGGATCTGCTCTGTGACGGGTCTGAGCTGTTTCAATTGAAGGTGGAAACCGGCTTCTTAAAGCGCCTATGCCTTTTGGAAAAAAAAAAAGAAAAGAATCGCTCTCCTCCCCATGTGGGAAGTACGGGGACTGTGACACTGAGCCACCCGCACCCGGAGATGCATACAAACCTCCTGGCGGTGTTGCCGGTATCTCCATCCTGTTTAAAGGTCCCGTGGGCCAGTAGAAAGCTGCAGTGGATGATGTTATGGCTCCCTACTAGCCGTGGTACCTTTTTAAAACTGCCATATTGGGTGTCCAGGTGGAGCTACCCCTCCCCCTCCGAGGTATGTTACTTGGAAGAGGGGGCCCCCAGGGCTGTGAAATCAGCTGTTCAGCTCCAGAGACCCCCTTGTTACAAACATGGTAACAAAAACAAACAGGAGTAAATGCTTCTTTAAATTAAGCTCGTTATACTGGCATATTCTGATACCTGAGGGGCGGCCCGACCATGGCAGGTTTTGTGCGATCGTTGCAACCCACGTCCATTCAATGGTAGGAGAACACTCATGCGCTCAATCAATCTAACATTTTTTTTCCACTCTACCGGTTATGGATGAGTATCTGAAATCGAACTGTGAACACAGGATCAGTCTCCTGTACGGAGGTGCGTTTTCATGGGCCAAGGGTTTTACGTCCGTCACAGGGGTTATATTTTACCACAGCTCGTGTTGATCGTCCAGCGTACAAGGTGCAACGAAAATGTTCGGATGGACACGGCAAAAACTAGAACAGGAAACGTAGACTTCATCATTTACCTCCGACACCACCTTCCTGCCTTCTTCTATCCTCTGTAGGTTGTCGTCTCACAACACAGAAAGTACCAGTCACTTCCGGTCATCGTAGGGTTGCATGGCTGGGCATCATATGCGTAGATCCCCCCCTGCGAATCTCGCGTCCCCCCCTTCTCACAGATTGAAAGAACCGCCCTAATCATTTGCGGCAAGAATCCAGTGGCACTCTTCAATGACTGCGGTGAGAATGATCTCGGAGACAAGGACATCTCTCCCGGGCGTTTCTGTAAAGAATCGGATCAGTTGATTGCACCACCTCGCATTGGTTCCGGACCTGATGTGGTGAATTTGCAGGTGTTTCGGGTTCGGACCACAACCAGCGCTCCACGTTCACATGTGGTGAACCATGTTTGGTTAGTGAGTTTGGGGCTATGTCCATCCGTACCTTGATCACCAGTCTTTGGGCAACTTAGCTAATGAGGCCACATAGTGTATGGTCTCAAGTTGATTGCAAACGGTATATGCATGCACCGATAGAGGATATTAGAAAGATCAGTAAATAAATGGTTACATGAGAATTAGTGTTCAATGACATACCGAATCTAGATTCCTTCCCAATTCGTACTCGGGGGTGAGGCCAATTTGGTCCGGAGAGACTCAGCTTCGCGGATGGCCACACTCTTCTGTCGCTGGGCAAACTGAATTTTGGGTGAATAGCGAAAGGGGGTTTTCGGGTTGCACATGAGTTGGTAGTACCTTCCAAGGCCCAGTTCGTGTCAGTTTTCCTGAACGCAGTGTTCAGTTTCCCGAAGGAAGTCGTTAATTTACGAAACGCGTTGAGTGTAATATTCTATTGCCATATATCTGCCTATATTGGCCTTGTCTATGTACTGGCCTGTCCTGTTTTTATTTCAGCCTGTGTGATGTTTTGGACTTGGACGGCAGTCTTGATGGTAAGAGTCAAAAGTTGTAGATTGGAAACTAGATACACTCAACTTGCTCCTAGAATCCGATCATAAGCGTGACACGTCGACTACTGACACAGCGCTCCCGCGACGGAGAGAGCGGGCATCCGTGGGACAACGCTGAGGGCCTACCACAGTAGAGCTGCGGTAAGGGGCTTACCTATTGTCGACGAGAGAAGTAGATGACTGCTGGCGTTATAGGAGGCAGCTACCGATAGTCTCGGTCCACAGGGATCACGCCAGGGAGCTATGTCACACGCAGCCCCATATACCAGCTGCTGCACCCTGTGCCTGCATGAAGGAGGAAATCCCCTGGGAGTGAAAGACTGACGTCTGCCCCAGAATACAAAAAACCCGAGACGCATCAGCAGATGGGAAGGCAAGCACCATGAATCTACAGACTAACAGGCTGCAGACCGGACGTGGTAAAAAGTGTGATAGCACACTACATGCCTTTTGACCGAATCTTTTTCATCGATACGCAGATTATATTACCCCCTTTTAATTTTTCTAATTAATTGTTGAATTTACTTCATATTGGCGTGTTTGTGCGATGTTTTCTTTTTTGTTTCATCAGGACAAGGAGAAGCTGCAGCGGATCACCCAATGTCAGGATCTGCAGTCATATCGGATCGGTTCTGTTCATTCGTGCTGGGCGTCTTTATGAGAAGCAGGAGAGGGTTCCTTTAGGCCTTCTATAATCCAGGTAGAAGTCCCAAGCTACGTTTAGGAGTAGCATGGTTAGAGGGACAGTCACCGATCAGGAGCTTCGACCTCCCATGCAGCAAAGTGGATAGATGGAGATACTAAGGGTACGTAGGATGCAATAAAAGTATTTCAAACCTAGGTTCGTAGCAACTATAAAGGACCACTGATGAAGATAACAAGCCACAAGCATGGTCAGGCAACAGAGAATCAAGGCAGTCCTGCAGAGAACCCCTTTCCAATGTACATATGAGGGCCAGCGCTACCTCCCCCCTTTGTGGTGGTAACTATGACTTCCTGGTTACACAGCTGTAACTAGGGGAGCATTCCAGGAGAAGGATGGAAGGTAGGATCCACGTGGGGGGTCTCCTGACAATATCGCTCTCATTCCGGCAGCCAGCGGTGATACCTCCCGTCGGTGCGAACTCCTTTTTTCAAGCTCGGGTCCTGCCGCGGGTCTTGCTTCCCACTTAAGGGGAATCCCTTGCTGTTGCGGCCATTAACAAACTCCATGAGGTGAACGGGGACTGCCTGGGGCCTAAGGATGGAATAGTTCTGTTTAGTCCAAGAAGCTGGACTAGCTCCTCTGGGACACTACCTCTCCCTCTAAGGCTCAGTCAGATGACCCACACCGTCTCCAGTCGCGCGAGAATCCTGAACAACCCGGACATCCTTCTTCGGCGGCGCAAACCACAAGTGGACCACTGCGCTACACCACAGGTCCCACTAGTTGATGCGCCCCACACCGGCAAGATGGCCGACACAACTCCCCCAAATGCTCCCAGACGATCGGGCCCAGTACACTGAGGAAAAGTAAGGGGGAAGTACTGCTATACTTAATATTATGAAAATGTCAGTTATCCATTACATCGTCCATGTCTGTTTAAACATTATGCTGTGAATTGCTTGCAGTTTTTAAACATTTAACGTATTTTGTTATGCCAAGTGGCTACTTCATGCAATTGAACTAACTTCTTGTACCTGCCCTACAATGTATTTCGTGTACCATTCTTCTTTCTAAATGTAAAGGACAGATAAAATTGTCACTAAAAAAAACATGCTCTTTAATGTATGTGCGGCGAAAACAACTGTCTTAATCATAAAATGCACGATTGGTGACATTTTCATTTGCACAGAGCTTTATGCCCCATGCCTTGCTTCTAACCTGTTTCCAGATGTATTCTTAAATGCCCGCGGCCAAGATTCCTTCTTTAAATTCACCAGTATAACTATGCATAGGATCAGTACTTGAGAATGCTTCATGAAATGCTGCACCGGGATACGTTTTTGTTCGTGTGGGTCGTAATTAGTTTCAAATGTCATTTTGACTTGGGTTCACCAGTACAGGGAAAATTAACTGCCCAAGTTTAGAATTCTGCATGTACAGCGGCATTATTTATTCAAGCCTTCATATGCCGCCATATGCAGAAGAGAGCAGCAGGGAGTTAGATCTGTGAAGAAGATTTTCTTAACCCCTCATGCTGCATACACTTTAGAATAGAATGTTTGACTTCTTTGTTGCTAACTGAACTAAAGCTTATATTCTATGTAATACACTATGTATATGTGCAAAACTATATTATGTCATTTAAAATGCAGTATTTTTCATTTTGTATTTTTATTTTTGCTTGGGGAAACAATATCATTTGAATCTAGGCAATGCAATGCAAGGATTGTTTGCAGATAATTTGCCTTACATAATCTCTAAACCTCATAGGTCTACTCTAAGGGATCTGTCTAGGCACAGCAGGAAGGAACGTATATAGATTGGTGACCCAACAGGTCAGGTTTTCAGGATATCCCTGCTATCACAGGTGGCTCAGTCATTATTATTGATCCACCTGTGCTGAAAAGCAGAGAAATCCTGAAAAACCGACCTGTGTGGATGGCTCTTGAGGACTGGAGTTGGCTTTCAAAAGGCTTCACTGGTCTCCTCTTTAGCTGAATGAGTATACAGTAGCTGCCACAGGTGTTAGATAGAGCAGTAGACATTTCAAAGGGGATTGTGGAGGGCAAGGAGGTAACCAGGCTATATTAAAGGTTAAGCCCTCAGGTTGCCCTGGATCCTGGCAGCTATCATAAACACTTTAAGCCGGGGGCCAGGTATTTGGCATGAAAAGTTGATTTGTGTCCCTGCTTTCCATTCCTTCCATGTTCTCTTTACACCAGACTCATGAAACTGGCTGTGTGTAAGTTTTAGGTGGGATATTTGGGTAAGAATGTAATTATTTTTGGTAGGAGTCGAGGGTCCGAAGCTACCGGTGAATCTTCATTCTCATGACTTGCAGGCAACTATTGCCGGTACGCGAGTAGAAATTACACCGGGACTGTACAGAGTCCCCCAGACTCCGGAGTTTCGCCGCCACGATTATCCAGTACTAGTCCCTTACAGTCATGAGTCTCCGCAATGTCCCTCATGTATTAATGTCTATTTTATGGGGTGATTAACATTTTCATAAAGCTCTATGCAGCTGTGCCCGTGGCTACTAGTTACGGTACCACAAAGTGTGCATCGGGTCCGTATGTTCAACAGGGGAGGAGAGGGATGTCCGAGGTGTGAAAAAGTTTGGGAGGAGGGAAAGGGCAAATGGCCAGGTCCGGACTACAAAGGGCATCGGCTGTTACACCTTTGCAGTTTCCAGACATGGTGGAGCCAACCTGCAGTGGAATGAGTTAGCCGAGGATGCAGTCACATAGCGTTGCTCTAAATTTGGCTAAAATCATATTTCCCGCGCGACACGGCTTTTCGAGCTGATCGGGCACATTATCTCTGACTCGCTGCTGAGACGTGGCACTGTCGAGCATCGAGCCCATCTTTCTATTGGCGGATGGGAGGAATTCCCCACGCTCCGATTGGCCTGCTCCTTCCCCGTCCTCCGTTCTGGAGATAGCCCAGCGGAGGTATGTAAGGTGCTGACCAAGAGCAGGAGAAGTTCATCTCAGCCAACCACAATGAGCTGGCGATGAAGCTCGGCGGCTTTTCAAGGCGGTTTTGTTGCAAGTCTGTTGCCGATCTTTTCAGAAATAAGAGCTACCGGCTTCGCTTGGAGGCCTGAAAGTTTGCCTCGCAGAGACCAGTTCCCATCTTTGGCGCCCAAGTTATCAAAATCGAAGGAACGGTCGCGGCTAGGAATGAAGCTGAAAAGAGGACCAGGAGAACGGGGGGTATATCCTGGTCAGGGTAACTTCATCCAAGCAGGACTCCGGAACCTAGACAGGTGTTCCCAACTCCAGTCCTCAGGAACCCCCAACAGGTCAGGTCTTAAGGATATCCTGCTCAGTACAGGTGGGTCATCAGCGGCTCAACCATTTTGCTGGCCACCTGTTCTGGAGCAGAGATTCCTTAAGGCCTGACCTGTTGGGGGTTCCCTCAGGACTGGAGTTGGGAAACACTGGCCTAGATTTTTTTCCCCAACCCCCAGTAGTGTATTTTTTAACTGTTCCTTGTGGATTCTTCTCTTGTACATGTTGTTACCAAAATAACCACAATTTGTTTTTACTGCCCCACACCTCTGGAATGCATGTTTCCCCTCAATACCTCGACTAGCACCTTCTTTATCCACCTTTTAAGACAAGCCTGCTTAGGAAGCATATGAGTAGCTCCATGGCTGATAATTTACACCTCATACATTAACCTTGGCCCCTTGCAGACGCAATTACCAGAATGCCTCCTAACTGTCCCGTACGTTCTTCCTACAACAAAATTAGATGTAAGCTCTTCGGAGCAGGGTACTCTTTCCTAAACGTTACTTTAATGTCTGTAGCAATTCTCCCCTTGTGTTATTTTATCATTTTTTTTATGATTGTCATGTTATTACAGCTGTGATAGCGCTATGGACATTAATGGCGCTGATTTACATAAAGACATGCATGCATATATACATACATACTAATCTGTTCTGCCTAATTAATGATGCAATAATATATAATGGTGTTAAATTACCTGGTCTCCCGTGACACGTATACGCTGGGCTCTTCTAATGGATTCGGAATGAAGAGAAGCCAGGTATGTGATGTCTCAGAGGTGGGAGAATAAACGGCATTTTGCCATACCTACTGAGGAGGGAAGTGTATTATAGGTCTGCTGAATGTCATACAGTATAACACACAGTATCTTGATAAAAAGCTATTGGGATCTAGAAGTTAATGCATTTTTTTCACTACTACACTTTTTTAAAAAAGTGACCTGTGAGGTTCAAAACCTTTTTAGTTCACTACAAATTCATCCACGTTTAAATTGCATGTTGGGTCCATAAAGTGGCAATCCACTGAGACTTTATACAAACAAATGGGGCCCCGGATGAATTGTGCTTAATAATGAAAATAACGGACTTGAAATGCATCAACAAATGTTTAGTGGATATAAGAAATAATGGATGGTGGGAGAGAGAGAGTTGGATTTTCCTGGGTTGTCTGAAAATATGAATAGTTTTCTGTTGAAGCCATGACATCATAAAAACAGATTTTTATTTAGTTACTTAGAAACAGCAAATGTGTTTCATAAAATGGGGTTAATTAATTAATGCCAGTTTCGTATTCTCTTTTGTTTCACTTTAAAATTTTAACAGGGATTTCTTTTTTTTTAAAACAATTGACTCTTTAAACTTTTTATGGGGCCAATCCACAGTTAAGTAAATACGGGGCAGGCCAAAAGAACCAAAACTTAAAATGCATCAATAATGAAAACGTGATGAAAACAATAGGGTACATCCGTCCCCGGGAGTCCATGCTCTGCTAAGCAGTACAAACAAGGAATTGCCGACCATGAGTGGACACATGGATAGGGGAAGTACAGTTATAAGGCCACCGGTGCCAAGGTGCTCAGAAGGGGGCTGGTAAGCCTGTGTATTAAGGGAACTTTCAAAGTGAATGAAAGTGTGGGGGAGAGTCTGATGTCAAGGATAAGGGTTCCACAGTGGGAGTGGGGTCTTGGGATGGAAGAGGGATGATGTATCTTTAGCAGCCTGAAAGCAAACAGTCTCCATGACCCAACAGTGCTTGTAGTTTAGGAATATGTTATAAAGGAATTCCATCCAAGAGGCGCCATTGCAGTCTAACGTTTAACCATAAGAACACTCAGGATAGACATGAACAAAAATAGTGTTTTTTTAAAACAATTTAATCAAGGATAAAGAACAGGACATGCAGTAGGGGAGAAAAAGACAGAACTAACAATGACATGAGTTTGCTTCTGGAGGTATTGCTGATTAAACTACAATATCTATGATGTTCTGGGAAAACCTAAAGGTGCAATCCAAGCGTGTGTGTGGGGTGTGTGTGGTCTGTGTGTGTTGGTGTGTGTGTGTGTGTGTGTGGTGTGTGTGGTGGTGTGTGGTGTATAAATATATATGTATGTGGAGTCTAACACGATGTAGATGTATTATATATATCGCATAGATATATGTGTTTGGTGTGTGTATATATGTATGTTATTATGTATGTAGTATGTATGTAGTATGATCTATGGTTATAGTATATGTATATGTATATTGTTATATATTTATATGTTCTCTGGATTGAAGTACTGCACCGAACACCCATTCATCTCAGCTTTGCGAGACCCCATGCTCCAGAGATACGATGGCCGCAGGGGGTGAATGTATCTCTCTGCTTTTAAAATCTCCCGCATTACGTGGTCAATAAGAAGCCGCACCTGAACGTCACTGCTCCATATTGCTCGCAAGGAGCGACAATCTTTGAAAAGCGCCGTTCCGTGTACTCCTGCTAGCGAGCAGGATCGGTACAGGCACCCCATCTGAGGTGCAAGTATCTCCGTAATCAGGATCCCCCAGAGCGGAAATGAATGGGGTCAGCCACTGGAGACACCTCCTGTTTCAATCCTTATATAAAAAAAAAAATAAAGCTAACACAAATCTCCGTTGGATTGCCTTTAAAAATCTTGTCCTACTTAATTACAAACCGTCAGATTTTCACAAATGAAAGTGTTTCATACTATATCAGGTTCGTGAAGTGCTAGTATTCTTAATGTGATAATTGGGCAAAGCTGCGATCTATTGCAGGCAAGGCTAGCCACAGGTTGTATGAGCTATGGTGCAAAAAGAAGTCTGCAGTAAAGCAGCATTCCGGCATTTGTATTGCTGGTGTAGGTATGAAGCAGGGGGTCTCTGGAGCTGAACCCCATTGATTTTCAGCTCCAGGGACCTTGATTCATAAATGACAGTGTGAAAGTGTTGAAATTTCAGAACTAAAGTAATTAGACTGAATGGCTTCTGCTCAGAAAAGGATGTGCAACGTGTTGTTTAAAAGATGACCTTTAGTTTTGAAAAAAACAATTGCAGCTTTATAAAATGGCTTTCACTCTGTTGGTAACATAGTTTCCATGGCTGCCAAGCTTACCAACGCCTTTGGCCAAAGGGTAAACTAAAATGACCTCTATTTCAGAGAATATATAAGTATTTACGTGTATTTCTGTCATCTGTTGTATACATTTGCCCACGCTCAATAGCGCTCCATTTTGACACTTAAATATATATATATATGTAGCCTTTTTGTGAACGCCTGCAATAAGGAACTACTGTGGTGCATGATACCTGTGTCCTCAGGAGCTCTGGGCCTCCGCTATTTGGGAGCATGGGGTCTACCTTTATTAATCGGGTGCAGCGCTGTCCACTGTGCCCAGGATCCCCAGATAGAGATTTTACCCTGAGCAAGAACATCACAACAGCATTATGCAACAGCAACCTTATATATCAGTGCATAAAGAACAAATGATCTGCAGAATAACACATGATAACATTAACACACACACCGTGGCTCGGCCACACCTTATTAGAGGATAATGTCCCTGTACATAGGTGGCTCTGCCAATCTCCATGAGTATGTCTTATAACCAGTATAGGTATGTACCATAGGATTTGCACAGTTGGCCCAATAGTTAGTGGAGGCGGGGGCGGGATCAGCGCCTGGTGACCGGTGTAGGTGCACTTGTAAACAATGATACCTTCGGTCACTGCGATGACCATCACAACTCCACGCAGGGTCCTAGCGTTGCTCCAGCCTTTCGCCGTCACTCTCCTTGCTGCAGCGCCGTCGTACCAATCCAAGATGGCGGCCGCAGCTCGCAGCCAAACCACACTAATGGGAAATGTCCCTACCAATAAGGCCGTCCTACAAAAAGCACCCTAACGATGACAGGGAATCTGGCCGCGGGGGAGGGAATACCTTTCACCTAAGCGAGGGTCATGACCCTCGCCCGCGCACCACGAGTCCGCCACCTCCTCTTCACTCCTCTCTGCTCTGACACCACGCCCACACGCATCCGTTCCTCTATTAGAGTCTACACCGATTGTCCTCGCCTCAGCGACTCTCTCCAGTTCGGAGAGTTCGAGTTCAACCCCCAAGTCTCACAGATTGGTTGCCCCGTCGGCGTTCTCTCCGCTTATGCGCAGCCCAACCTTACAAAGTGACCTTGCTGACCGAAGACTAATAGGCGCGCCTTGGATTGACAGCGCGGAACCTTTAGATTAAGCAACCAAGTTCAGGAGAGAGGCAGAGAAGAGAGTAGCAAAAAGAGTAAGAAAACTATTGTGCCAACCCCTCCCCCCCTATCTTTGGTTCCCCTCTTGTCCTCCCACCTGATTCTCCCTCTCGCTTGTATCCCTCTCCTTGATTCCGCTTCCCTCTCTCTCCCGCCTCCAACGTTGCCTTCTTCTAACATATTACGAAAGGCCCTCTTCTTTTAACCTCCTCGTCTTTTTTTCACTCGCTCATATCTTTTAATAGTGAATTTATGTTATATTTCTTTAATACAGACTTCTTTATGATTTCTATCAGGGGTTCCCAAAAAGGCTTGCTGGGGTTCTGCTTTTGTTACATAGTTTCAGCAGAATTAGAGCACGTATTCTTGCATAACTGCCTTTTTTTTTTCAAGGTTTTTTGTTTTTGTTTTTTTGGGGAGGCTTCACCAATAAGGAATTAATGGTAAATACAATTTTGTTTCCTTTTTTTTTTTTTTAAGATGGGGGGAAAAATACTTTTGACTTTTTGTTACTCTGATTCTTCTTTTAAAGACCCATTGCAACTGATTGCACAATTAGAAAAAAAACTAAATACTAAAGACCAATTCACATGTAGGTGGCCACGTGAACCTTTTAGTGCCACCATGGTGCAAATCTAGAAAGAGTAAGAGAAATCCAGTCTGGACATACAGTAGTGCGGCGGCGGGGGGCGCAACTGCAGTCCTCAAGGGCTTCTGACCAGGCCAGGTTTTCAGGAATCCCTGCTCTGACTGAGCCACCTGTGTGGAGCAGGTAAACCTGAAAACCTGACCTGTTGGGGACTTGGGACTGGATTGACACATACACACACCACTAGAAATGATGCTGTGGATTACAAACAAATGACACATGCAATTTTTACAAAAATCTGCCCAGTGATTTGCCAAAATTGATGTAAATGGTTGCCAAAGTTGCATTCTTGTGCTTTATTTTCTTTTGTGAGGGGATCTGCTCTGTGAGGGGTCTGAGCTGTTTCAATTGAAGGTGGAAACCGGCTTTCTAAAGCGCCTATGCCTTTTGGAAAAAAAAAAAAGAAAAGAATCGCTTCTCCTCTCCCATGTGGGAAGTACGGGGCACGATAGACACGAGCCACCGAAAAATCAGCCGATATATAAAGATGCGTGACTGCTGGCGGTGTCACGTGTGGAGTGGGGGTTCTCCTTACGGCCCCTGGGGCTCTTACCCGTCACGCGGGGGGGGGGGCGGTGGCGGGGGGGGGACCTGGGCCGGTGGGGGTTAGGGGGGGAAAATATTACCAAACAAAAACAAAAAAAAACCAAATACAACCAACACAAAAAGATATAACCATAAAAACGAGGGGGGGGCCTTGCGTGGGGGTGGGGGCGGGATGAACATCATATCTCATATTCAGAAAAAGTAATGTCGGGGGGGGGGGGCTGGGTACTCTTCAACCACTTCTGGGGGGGGGGGGGGGGGGGGGTCGGGGGGGGGGGGGCTTGCCGCGGGGGGGGGTCGGGGGTGGGGGGGGATGCGGGTTGGGGGGGGGCGGGGTGCGGGGTGGGGAATTTCATACAGGTCAAGGTGGTGGGGAGGGGGGGTGTGGGGTTGGGGCGTGGTGCGGGGCGGGGGGGGGGGTGGGGGGGTCTGGGGCTGGGGGCGGGGGGGGGGGGGGGGTTGGGGGGGGGGGGGGGTGTGGGGGGCGGGGGGGGGGGGGGGGCGGGGGGGGGGGGGGGGGGGGTGGGGGGGGCGGGTGGGGGGGGGGGGGGGGGTGGTGGGGGGGGGGGGCCCCCAGACAAACCCCACACCCCACCCCCCACCCACCCAGTTGTGGAGAGATGCATACAAAACTTCCTGGCGGTGGGTGTTGCCGGTTATCTCCATCATGTTTAAAGGGTCCCGTGGGGCCAGTAAGAAAGCTGCAGTGATGATGTTATTATGGCTCCCTACTAGCACGTTGCCGGTACCTTTTTAAAACTGCCATATTGGGTGTCCAGGTGGAGCTACCCCTCCGAGGTATGTATCTTGGGAAGAGGGGGCCCCCAGGGCTGAAATCAGCTGTTCAGCTCCAGAGACCCCCTGTTACAAACATGGTAAAAAAACAAAACAAGGTAAATGCTTCTTTAAATTAAGCTCGTTATACTGGCATATCTGATACCTGAGGGGCGGTAGTAAGATGGACTTTAACAGTACGTTTGTTTAAATTCACATTGCTACTTGCAAAAAACATAAGGCAGAAATCTATTGACCTAACAAGGGGTTACGGCATACACTCTGAGTTAAGTACCAGAAAAGTAACAAAGAGGGCAAAACGGCTGTTAAACAATGTCATGTTTCCTCGAAGACTAGATGATGGCAAAATCTGATACTCTGCAAGATACCCACTTGAAATCTATATTCTTCCCGGAAAATGCTTTCAACCGTATGAGATATTGAGATCCAATATCCTGTGTTTGGTAGCATCAACATAACTGGAACTATACTGGCTATGCCCTCTCTTCCCTCTCTCTGCCAGGGGACTTGGTGTTTAACAGCAGTGTATGTTCCATTCTTTCCTGGGATAATGACCTTGCTGCAGTCCTCTACTTTACAACACTAGGAGGGGATGTTACTCCGTATCCATGACAGGGTTTGGAAGGGCAGAGTAATGTAAAAAAAATAAAAAAATCAGTCTATTCACCATGTTGCTTGCTAGCCGTATTTATCTAATAGTACTTGAAAATGAGAGGTAACTCAATGTATTACTTCCTGGTAAAACATTTTATACATAAATGGAGAGGGTGATGTGAGGTGCAATAGAGGGAGAGGGTGATGTGAGGTGCAGGGGTGTGGGGGGAAAGAGGGTGATGTGAGGTGCAGGGGAGGGATGGGAGGTGTGAGGAAGAGTATGTTTGTGGGGGAGGGATGGGGGGGTGCGAGAGAGGGCGTCTCCCACAAGGGGGGGGGGGGGGGGGGGGGCAATGGAAACTGTTGTCCTGGGCCTCAGAAAAGTAGTCTACAGCCCTGTCTGGTATGATTACACGCACGCACACACATAGAGTATGTGCCGAACACGCGCCTTCACAATCAAACTTCACTTTATTTTATTAATCATTGTACTTTCATGTTTATGATATTTATGGCATGAAATTTTTTTGGGAGTGTCAAAGCACACAGAAGTTTCACATATAATGCGTGTGCTTAGCACACACGTCCTTTTTTTTTTATTATGTCTGATGCAGAAAAATAATCTTTTGACTTCATTCTAATTTGAGTGTCTACTGCTCCCTTCTGGCTGTCTCCTTTAGTAAAAGCGACAGTAAATTGTGATCTGCCTTGTCTGATTGTCTTGCATAAAACTGTACATGGGAAATATGTGGTTGTCAAAAACCATCATGTGCCTGTAAATTGCAAAAGAAACCTTAAAGAGGCTATTTTAATTTTCAATTTGAGTTTTCATGTCATAGCGCAATGTACAATCCTCTAGTCCAGGGGTGTGAAAGAGCCATGTCTTGATGTTAAATACCAGATCTATTGGGTTGTATTTGACAAGTGCCAATATACAGGAAGGCCCCGCTTTTCGGCGTTCCGCTAATACGGCGCTTCAAAATGCATACCTACTCCCTTTACATTTGGCACTAGTTCCATTTTTACGGTGCTTTTCGGCACCCGGCTGTCGCTAAGCAACATTTTCGCGTGCGTACAGTGTTGTATTCTCCCTGCCATTTACTGTATCATTGAAGCCTTCGGCCACCGTAGAACCGAAAGTAGTGCGTGTCGGCGCACAATTGGTCTTTCCCTTCCCTATTTTTGCATGCATTGCTAGGGCCCCGCTTTATGGCGATTTTCGCGTTTCGGCGGGGGCATGGAACGTAACCCGCCGTATTAGTGGGGCCCTGCTGTATATTTGGGTGTGTACACACGCATATACATATACATACGCCCGCACACGTGTGCCACACAGTTTGCGCTCCTCCCTTTCCTCTCTCTGCTCCAGACTCTGACAACCTGGTCACGAACTACAACGCTACCCTATTCTCCTCTCTTGGTCTACAATGCTATGCTATCCCCCTCCCCTCTCTTGATCTTCAAGCCCCTCTTTTTCTCTGCCTTTCTAACTCCATACCTTGGATTAACCAGCACACATGCATGCTCCGCTCCTGTACTCCCTCGTCTGAACGCCTCTGGAGGGAATCTCGCAGACTTCCTTCACTGCAAATGTATCCTATCTGGTTTCAACTTTGCCCTCTCCCATGGTAAATTCCGGTTCCTGTTCCCCATTTGGGTACAAATTGGGATAAGCTCCTCCTTCAGCGTAGGAGGGGGGGGGGGGTCGTAGGCCTCGCTCCAGCAGAAGCGACCAGCCGGACGCCCCGCGACCTTGGAGAACACTGCAAGAGAGTCTGGGAACACGGGTAGCCTGGACGGCATGGCAGGGTAAGACACTGGAACGCTCTGTGAGCAGGAAGCAGAGAAAGTGGCAATGGTGCTCTGATGTCACACGCGGGACACGTTTAACCTTTTGCATTGAGTTGTGTATGAATACATTTGTTTTTATATTTTTCATATACCCTTGAGTGCCCTTATCTTTGTGGGAGTTTCTTTTCCTAGTCTGTTTGGCAAACCTGTAGTAACAGCGTCATTTTCCAGAACCATAACATTATTGCTGGACAATCTGGAAGAGGTGTTGGAAAGTGGTGTCAAGAGAACCTCAATTTTATCGGCATTATCAGAAATCAAGATTGTGACTGACTATATTGCCAATGCACCGTTGGACGTAGTACGCTTGTCGGCAAGATGCATGGCCCGGCCAGTGACGGCAAGAAGGGCTCTCTAGCTAAGACATCACATAGCATATTCGAATTGCAAGAACAACTTTAGTTCTTTTCCCTACGAAGGTGAATTTCTGCTTGCCTTTGGCTCGGCAACTAATATTGAGATGAGGACAACTTGGCCTTTTTTGTGGGTCCAAGGAAGAGAATCTTTATTCAGAGGCATGCTCGCATGAAACGCGAGGAGACCTGCAGTATGCGGTTGGAGGAAGACTAACTCAATTCGCTACTACTGTATATGGTCACAATCCATAAAAGACAACCGAGTTCTCTGGATTGTCACATCTGGGTGCAAGAACCCTATATAGGTTGTGTGTGTGTGTGTGTATATATAGATATATAGCAAATAAAAAGATCACTTGTGAGCACATTCACATGTCTTGGGCAGGTCTGCAACCCTGCCTTTCACCATTATCCCCAGCATACAGTGCTTTAAAGCTGTATTTACAGCGAGCATTCGCTTATATGGGCTCCGTGTAACAATGGTTTTTCAGACAAAAGGTGACACATTGTGTGCTCATTTGCATGTCATTTCCCAGAATCCCTTGCTGCAGTAGAAGCACTGTATGCTGGAGATAATGGTCACAGGCAGGGTTGCAGACCTGCCTAAGACATGTGAATGTGCCCACAAGTGATCTTTTTATTTGCTATATGCAATACGGTGGAGGTTTCTTGTTGCCTTTTTCACCCACCATAACTTAGTGTGTGTGTGTGTGTTTTAAATTAAAATAGTTACCTATAAAGTATACACGCACACGTATGAAGTATACATATGTAGCCAGGTCCCCTCTGGTTCTCCTGTTTCCCCCCCCCCCCTACCCCCATTGTCTTATGCTGTGGGCCGTTACAGCGGGGCAACGAGCTCGCCGGAGGCTTTGGCGGCTCACTCAGCAGGGTGCCGCCCTCTTGTGCAGAGTTTGCGCATGCGCAGAGTATCAGGTGGCCATTAGAGTTGCGCAGTACGCTAGGCGTACACGGCGGCAATAGAACAGAGGCTCCGCGGGGACTACAACTCCCAGCAGCCCCAGGGGCTGGAGTCACATGGGCGCAACCGGCCAATAGGGCTTCCAGGATCAGGGGCAGCTAGGAGAGACTCTTGGCGTGCTCAGGGCTTGCTAGTCAGTCGGAGCTGGGAGACAGTTGGGGGAGGATTTATGTGCAGGGTGTCAGTGGCCCCTGCAATAGGCCAGAGCCCCCATGATAGGCCCCTGTTAGGCCCCGACCCCAATATAAAATTGTAGCAGCTACAGGGACTGGCCCCTTAGGTAGGGACACAGCGCCCTTTAGCTGATTTAAGAGATAGGGCACAGCTACACCGCTGCGCAGCCCTGTGGAGAGTGGTCTGGGCTCGGATCACCTGGCAAGGTACCAAGACTATCTTTATGTGGGACACTCCAGCTGGATCCCACCCACGCGCAGGAGCACCCACCACAGATGCAGAAGCCATCGCTGGATCAGCGGATCCTACACAGCTACCAATCGGAACGGCCGAGTGCTGGAGCACCCAGCAGGTACCTGTTTCATTAAGTGCACCAACCAAGTACACATGCCTTAGTGGCAGCGCTGACAACATATAGGGGTGGGGGTTATGTTCTCGTGGACACCAGGCTGGTTGGGTGCCTGAGGGCCCCGTCAGGTACTGTGGACATGGTGTGGGTTACACGGTTGTGGGATAAGGCTGTGTGAGGCTGAATGGGTAGTTATAGCCTTACTATCTTCATTATCATTGTATCTATATGTTCCTAAGTAAAGGTTATTGTTATTGTTTCTGACTGTGTGTGTGTATCAGTATTCTGGTTTCTGTGAGGGGCTCCTCCCACTACGTTGGGATCCCTCCCAGGTGGAGGCGCTGCACCGAGATTGTGTTGCTATATCACCCCAGGCTCCCTGTGGTGGAGGCTTGGGACCTTTGTGGGCCAACAGGTAATACCAGCACCAGTAGACTCTTAACACTAGGGGGAAAGAGGGCCACACACACACACACACACACACACACACACACACACACACAATCCTACACTACCACACACACTGACATACCGTCTCTCTTTCAGTGTTCTAAGATTATTTTTGAGTATGGCCACCTTCAGATCTTATGGCCAGAGTCAAAGAAATATTCGCCGACAGGACTGTCTCTTGTTCCGCGCGTGATGCTGTGGCGATGCAGATTCATTCTCTTGTTTAGCCCCTGTCCCGTTTCACCTATGTAGCAGCAGCCCCCTGGGCATTTCATGTACATGATGATGTACCACGAATTGCTGGATAACAGGTGAACCTCTTCCTCTGATTTTGTTCTCCAGATTCCTGTGTGTTATTTGTATTGTGTCCGCTGTGTGAGCATTGCGCCATGTTTTGCATCTTGCAATTCACACACACACACACACACACACACACACACACACACACACACACACACACACACACACACACACACACACACACACTATAAATATTTATATATACTTTGTGTGTGTGTGTGTATGATATATAATGCAAAACTACAAATGCTTTTCGTGGATCAAAAAAGCTTGCAGTTATTGAAAATAAAATTGAAAGTAATCACCGTAAATGGGAAACAAAATAATTATTTTCCATCATTAGAATTTTTAATTATCTGCTTTAACACGGGGATGTTTAATTTTCTCGTGTGCGCCTGTTATCTGACGGGCATTTGGAAGCACAAAGCTTTTTTTTTAGATATATATTATACTGTAACTGATCTTCAAATGTTTGACTGCATGGCAGTTACAATGCATTAGAGGATAGCAGATTGTTTTTATCAAGCCTACTCTAGGATACTTCACTCGCTCAGAATCACTGAGCAGGACCGCGTGCCTCTTTTGTGCTGCTGGCTAAACTGGTGAGATGATGCCGTTTCACAACACAATTGCTATAAGCCTCTACTGCTACTCAACGCTTTAACTGTTTCTCTTAGGCGATGGTTTAAAACTTGCGTTAACACACTTCTGATAAACATGTTTCAAAGCAACATTTTCTAGATTGCTATAGTGAAAGAAACCTGCTCAGTTATGATAATGCGAGGAGGGGTGCAGCCAGGAATAATTACTATAACAATCTAGGAACCAACAGATTCCCATGTGATGCACTCAGAGAAACCTCAAAATAAAGTTACAAATGTACTTTTAATGGTAAAGGTGACTGTGCAAAACAAATATAATAATAGCAGTTAAAAATAACTTGGCGCTGTATATATATTGGGACCTCTCTCGGCAAAGGCTGCAAATTAATTATCCGCAAGTTGATGAGATAATCTAGGGAACAAAATTTAGGAAAAACCGTGACTACTGTATAATCAGCTAGTGTTATAAAGTGCATTGACTAAAGTGCAAAGTCATTGCATAATTATCTAAATCAGGGGTGGCCAAATCCAGTCCTCAAGGGCCACCAACAGGTCAGGTTTTCAGGATAACTCTGCTTTACCGCAGGTAGTGCAGTCAAAGACTGAGCAACTGATTGAGTCACCTGTGCTGAAGCAGGGATATCCTGAAAACCTGACCTGTTGGTAGCTCTTGAGGACTGGAGTTGCCCCCACCTGGGCTAAACGTTTTGTACCATTTGAAAATTAACATTGTATACTTGATCTGAACAGAGACCAGTACAACCATTGTTCTGGCAGAACGTGAAACCGTGGTTTCCAGCCGTTTTAACTGGGAAACCAGAAATACATTGGAATGACATCTCCTAACGGAAGAATCAAATCAAAGTGAACTAAAAAATATTCAATTAATTTTTTATTAAATCTATTTAAAAGCATAAAATGCATCATGGCCAAGTTACTTCAAATGAAGAAAAAGTACATTTTTTTTTTAAACTATTAGATAAAAAGCTAAAATCCACAAACCAGTTTCTGATGAGCTAAAGCATTAGAAGAAAGAATGTGTGCAGGCAACAAAACATGTTTTGCCAAAAAGCTGCATCTGCATATACAAAACAGACCGCCACAAGCGCACACTATAACTCCCATACCTGCTCTCTGCCGGCTCTTCAGCGACGCCTCGCCATGGTGACGTGCATCAAATGACGCGGCGGGGTGACGTAATTTAACGCAGGGTCCTTGGAGAGAGAGGGGGGGAGGGTGCGAACGCTACGGCTGCCAGGCAGTGGGGCGTTGCTCATGAAGTTTGTGCATCCCTGTTATAAGGTGTATGTATGTATGTATGATGGTGTTTTCAGGGCCAGAAGTTTTAAATGGTGTCCAAATTTTCCTAATATGGTTCAAAGCAATTTCCCTTTGTTAACAATTCCATACACTCCATTTTGACAAAGAGCAGCCAGCAATTTACCTTAATCTGAATGTCACTTTCACAGGCTTGGCAACATTTTTCAACTGACATTGGCTCATCATGACGGACTTGAACTCGTTTTAGGCAAGGTTACATTTATGTGAATAAACCCTACGGTCCACAGTACTTCTACATGCAAGATTGAACTGCAGTATAGTAATCCACTGCAACAGGATCTACTGCACCGGACTTGTCTTTTCTCTAACCCAGTACTCAATCTAGCAATTCATCAACCTTTCGCATTTGTATTTCATAGTTTGAAATGTTAGTTTTGTAGCAAACGAAGCGAAGATTAAGGCCTCAGCCATGTTCCCTGCCTGCTGGAGGAAGCTCGCTGAGGCGCGCTCCCGCTCAGCACTGAGCCCCTACAGCCGCATTTAGAGCGGCTTTAGTAGGGGCTCACCTATGCTTCCGCAAGTGTGCAGAAGCGCAGGTCTTAGGGGAATTTAAAACTCCCCCGCTTGCCGGCGCGACAGGCCGGTCACGTGAGCGGTTCGCCAAATGAGGGCGAACCAGCTCCGTGACGTCACTGGCCCGCCCCCGGCCAGTGACATGCCTGCCCCCTGACGGCCCCCTGACAGCCCCCTGAGAGCGCGTGCGATAAGCAACCGCAAGGCCAGGGAAAGCACCCACTTTCCCTGAGCCTCAGCGCGCCTCAGCGAGCCAGCAGGGAGCCTGGCCGAGGCCTAAAGCAGTGATATTAAAAGTGGCGGTGATTGTGCTGCGATCTCCATGGTGTCCCTCGTAGCATGAAAGTGAATGGATCACAGTGACCGGCCAAGTTGTTAATTCTTGTTTCTAGCTGACAACTGGAGCCATTCTAAAATCCTTTTCAGTCTTATTTTGCCCCTGATTAAAACAGCAAAACGTGAAATCTTGTGGTTTGTTTTTTCTTCTGATAAACACGTTTGCACTATTGGATAATACTTTTATTTTTTTAATTTTTTTTTTTTTTAAATTATACTAAATGTTATTTTTAATGTTTTAAAGCAGGGGGGCGCAAACTTTTTTCCCTGCGCCCCCCTGCCGGCGGTCCCCTCTCTTCCGCGCCCCCCCTAACCACCATTGACCCGCCCTCCGGCGTCATGACGTCACGTTGCCATAGCAACGTGACGTCGCATGACCTCGCGGCGTCATTTTGACGCCGCGTTGCCATGGCGACGCAAGAAGGAAGCCGCTGGAGTCACGGGTAAGTATGGTTTACAGAGGCCCTGCAGCTCCCCGGGCACTTAATTTAAGTCTCTTCGGGAAGCGCGCGGGGCCTCTGTAAACCCCGCGCCCCCCCACCGGCAGTCTCGCGCCCCCCCTGGGGGTCGCGCCCCACAGTTTGCGCACCGCTGTTTTAAAGCATCCCTTGATTTCTGTAGCAGGCTTTAGCCGCACCTCCCAAGCAGTGCAAGATCTTTCCAACATTTTCCTGTTTGGCAAAAAATTATCACAATGTTCACAGCAGTTTGAGCTGCAAACTGTAACAATAGATCATGTTACCTTGGTAATATAAGCCTACATTGTAGCTGCTGAGTTACACGGACTGAAGGATTCATTGAAACTGAAAAACAGCCATAATGTTCGTCACACAATCAGGATTTTGACAGATTTAGAACAGGAGCACCAAACAATTGCCAGGTTAGGTAATCATGTAGAATTAAACATTGTCTCATCCTTTACATATAGAAAATAAGAAAGAAAAAAGAAAAAACAGGGGGAATGTAGTATTGCTGCTTTAAAACACACATAAATACAGTGAATTCCTAAATACAGCTCAACCTAATCTACAACGCGAATCCGCTTATAACGCGATGCAAGTGTGGCTCCCGATTTTCGTATTTATGAATGCTTTAGAACACGATTATTGGTGTCTTAAATACTTTATTATACAATTGTACATTATTTGTAACGCAATCCGCTTATAACGCAATGTGATTCTTTGGACCCCAAGCACAGCGTTATAACGGGGTTGAGCTGTACATTTCATTTTCAAAGAACTGACCTGAACTTTAGTGAGTCAAATGTAGGGTATGGCCACCATAAATATTATTTTTTTTTAAATCCAGTTAACTTTCATGCTGGATATATTTATAGATATCGTTGTAACCAAATTTGTATGATCTTTACTTTTTCTTTTAATATTGATCGTTAGTGTCTTGGTAAACTGATTTTTGCTAGTTTGTGTTTTATGTAAATCAGATGTACACTTATTGATTTGACGAATGATGACAATATTTATAATATAAGATTTTTACATTTTTTTATTTTTGCTTTCTAATGGTACATTAATTGCCAGATTAATTTTCTTCTCCCCAAAAATGGAGAGAACTTTTATAGAAAGACAATTAAATGAGTAGTGATGCCTAAATCCTTATGAGCAATGGACATCTGTCCTTGTAATGGGGACCCTCAAATACATTACATTAACAGCAGTGTTTCTCAGAAATGGAAGGTAGTAGTATCGCCCGATGAAGTTTGTGATCAGTACTACGTAAATAGGAAAGAAAAGGCAATATTGAGGGAATCCTTTTAAGTTTTCTCCACAGAATAAGTAGAAAGAAAGGAATAGCTCACCTTTACTCTGGCAATTATATAGAATATGGTGATCTTATTTGACTAATGTAAAAAAGAAAAAAATAGCACCTACCTATTGTGTGGAATTTGTTTTTGAGTAAAGACGTTTTCAGCCACTAAACGTTGCAGCTTTCAGGCCTCCTGTACCAGAACAGGCTTCCTGGTGTAAGTATGCAGTTGTCATTATACATGATGCTTTGTGCTGTACTGCGGCTCAGACGTTTCCCGCCAGGAAACTTGAGGATGCATATCAAGTTGGCTCGAGTTAATGGCATTGAGGTGACCTTGTTTATTGTGCTTCTGCCTGCATTTATATTGATCATTTAGCCTCTGTGGCTTTCACCAGGCAATTATTTATCCACCGTAAATCCAGTGACAGACATATGACAATAAAAAAAAAGCTCCTATTAAACACCCCTTGTGGAACTACAGAACCGTTGTTTTCTATTTGCTGGGATTTCAGTGATGGGTCTTTTTAGGTACACATCCTTTTGTGAAATTTACATCTAATTTTGTTACTTAAAAATTGATATCCAATTCACAGGGGGAATACCCTATTGCAAGACCAAACCTTATATTGTTTCTGTAAATTAGCAGAGTAACTTGCCCAAACAACACTAGTTAGGGATTGCCTGATCATTCATTACAGAAGCATTTTTTTTTGTTCTCTTATAATGTATCCTGTTTAAGTAACGTGCACTGTTAAAACTATATTATAGATATTGTTGAGATTAAAGACAAATATATCCCAGCTTTAAAAATACAGTTTGCACGGCACTTAATAACAAAAAAAAAAAATGTGTGTGTTATATATCTACAGCCTTTGCTTGCCATTATTGAAAACTAATTTCCTAAGCTGTCGATCAATTCATTCTCCTGTGATCGATCAGCAAAGATCCTGCTTCCCTGGGTTCACTAAATGGCTGCCTTCCAGTTTCTAATCCATTCTTCATTCAGTGTAACTCAGCATCTACAATGTATTTGTATGTTAAGGTAACATTATCTATTACAGTTTGCAGCTCAAACTGCTGGGAATGTTGGCAACAAATGATGACAAACAGGACAGTGTTACAAAGATCTTGCACTGCTGCGGAAGTTTGCTAAAACCAGCAATAGAAAGTATGCTTGGTATATTAAAATTCATTAACAATGGCATTGAGTTAAAAAAAAAAAAATATGATTACCTATTAACTAATTCTAGAGATCTGATTTATTTAAAAAAAAACATGATATTGCATGTGTTGCTCCTTTAATATTATTTACCTTCTAAATGTATTGTTTCAGAGTAACACGTGTTAAAGTTAATGTGTCATTTGGCAATATATGTGGGAGTTGAAATAAAGTGGACGGTCTCTGCCATGTAACAGGTTACCAGTAATTAACACGCTTTATGTTTAAGGTACAGATGTAGAAAGGTTTACCGTCCCCGGCGCGTGGACAAGGAAGCAAAGGTCTGCGGCTCCGGGACAGTGTCTATCGTGATCGTGCTGTGAGGGGTTCATGCTTTTGAACCTCCGCAGTGTTAATCCTCTGGTGCCGCGAACCACGGCACGGAAGACCGTAAATCCATACTACTATATCTGTATGTTTGAAAGTTTAGGCCTGAAAATGCAACTCCAGAAGCTAGAGCAACAAACTAGACCAGGAATGCAATCTATGTAATGGTCCATATATTGCTACTCCATAAGACACCTTTTAGCGATGGAGGGCAACGCCTGGCTCATTCAAATCAATGGGCTAGAACAGTGTTTCCCAACCCCAGTCCTCGGGGAACCCCAACAGGTCAGGTCTTAAGGATATCCCTGCTCCAGCACAGGTGGTTCAGTCAAAATGGCTGAACCGCTGATTGACCCACCGGTGCTGGAGCAGGGACATCCTTAAGACCTGACCTGTTGGGGTTCCTTGTGGACTGGAGTTTGGAAACACTGGGCTAGAAGGTATCTCCTGCTCTTGGAAGATGTCTAATGGCATAGTGTGTCTTGGAAATATAGTCAAATGTGTTTTGAATTTGTTACCGTCTTATCTCATAAATCTCAAAGTCTCAGGGATGAAATGGCATCTTTAATAAATAAGTCTCCAAGCGTGGTGCTCCAAATCTTGGGAGCGTTTTACTTCCTTTACTTCCTGTTTTATTACGTGTGATCGTTATGTGTTGAACGGGACACCATACCCTCACCTAAGCTGTTTCTCTTGTGCATAGTTGTGTTGTGACGTCGGCGGAGCTGAAAGTCAAAGGGTGGAGGAAAGTATTTATTGACCGCCAGTCAGAATTTGCCCCCTAAAAAGGAAAAGCTACACTGCTTAATTTTCAGAGACCAAAAAGGGAAATTTCCATCAAGGATCGTGACATTACATGAACTGCGTTTCTGCCCTCTGAGCCCCCCCATTTTTTAAATAGGCATGAATCAGTGGGTCCCCGGAGCTGAACAGTGTTAATTTCAGCTCTGGGGGTTCCCCTACTTCCCGAGAAACTAACTAGAAAATGTGCCTCCGGTTCTTCCTGGTTATTTACATCCCTGCATCACGTGGGCAAATACGAAGCTGTACTGCTTCGTATTTGTAGGGGGAACTGCATATAGACTTGCTCAGTCTGTAAAGGAAGGTAGATAATCATTCAAATCCCATGCGTAGGATGAAAAGGAGACATAAATAGTGGAGAAAATACCGAGATCCAATGTAAGGGTATATTATTGGAAATGTGGTCAGTGCAGGAGACACACACTGTTGTGCCACTTCCTTATTAACTCCGCTGTTTAAATGTAAACTACTGTACAATCCCGATTAGTCCGCTATCTTTTATAGTTAGAAACTCCTGATAGGCATCTGACGGCTGTATTTGAAGGTATTGCTTTATTAGTACTATACTGTATTACAGTAGTTTATTTACAAAATTACTGTTTTATTATGTAGGCTACTTCAGTTACTGTAGAACAGACGACAGAGAAGCCCAATGCTACATCCAACATGACAGAAATACACAGTAAAATACTTATATATTCTCTTGAAATAGGGTCATTTAGTTTAACCCTTTGGCCAAAGCGTAGTAAGCTTGCGAGCCACGTCAAGGCAGACACCTGTTCGCAAGTCCTAACACTACCAGATAAAATACTAATATACCTCTATTAGGATTAAAATTCTCATTTACCTCTATTAGGAGGGAGAAAGACCACAGTGGGTCTATATCCAGCAGAATGAGGAACCTGCAAACTAGGGAAGTGGGGAGGGGCGGGCGGGCTTAAAACCTGGGAAGGAGGAGCCACTAACCTCCACCAGCTGGAACAGCTGAGAATGGGTTAACAAAACACAGAACCCCAGCAAGCTCTTTTTGGAAACCCCTGAGCCCCCACAAAATATATATATGTATATGTGTCAAAATGGAGTGCTATTGAGCGTGGCATATGTATAGAACAGACGACAGAAAATTTATTTACAAAATTACTGTTTTATTATGTAGGCTACTTCAGTTACTGTGATGATAATATGGTGCTCAAAGTACACGGACCTGTATTTTAATAAAGGGAGAATAAAAGCTAACTGGGGAATGTTCAATAATTATAAGTAGTACAACAACCTATAATGGGGCTCTAGTCACCCTGAAGGTAGGGGTAGGTGCATAAAAACACCCTCCTTTACCTCATTGGGCTGGCCTCAGGTAAAGTACTCACAGAATAAAGCCTCCAGTTGCTATCTCCATCGGCGTGCAGCTGTATCCTGGTAAGGGAAATCCAATGTAGTTTGGATGAACATACAATGCATGCGGTAATATGCAGAGACTTTCATAGGACACGGAGATCTAAGCAGATTCGGCACTGGCAATTTTTTTAATCAAATCTCTACAGAATACCTTTGTGAAGATTTCCTTCAAGTAGTCAGGCATGGCGAGAGGCATCAAAACATACCTACTCCCTGCGATTTACAAGTTTTATAAACAGCAGCTCAGAATTTCAACAGGTCCTGGGCTACAGCTGATCTAGTGTTTCCGGAGCAATAAGGTACATAAATAAATCGCAGGGAGTAGGTATGTTTTGATGCCTCTCGCCATGCCTGACTACTTGAAGGAAATCTTCACAAAGGTATTCTGTAGAGATTTGATTAAAAAAATTGCCAGTGCCGAATCTGCTTAGATCTCCGTGTCCTATGAAAGTCTCTGCATATTACCGCATGCATTGTATGTTCATCCGAACAGTTTCAATGTAGATGCCACTACAGTTTACAAAGATTACAACAAAATGAGAGCACAGTTAAATCTCATTAATATTTACTTATCTGGTTATCTGCAGGTCCCTGGAGATTGTACAAGTTTCCATAATGTATCGTATGACGGCAGCCAGTATTGTTACCAGAATCTGATCTGCTGCGTTTCCAGGTGTTCAATAGCTTTGATGTCACATTCTAATTATATTCAGTCCTTCCTTACTTTCACCTTTCGCCTAGTGATTAATCATCTGACACACTGAGCTGGGAGGTAGCCTAACTGTTAAGAAGTGGCAGAGTAGAAGACAAACTCCTGGGGGGTGGGAAACAATTAACACCCCATACAGCACCATCATGGAATATGCCCATGTACCAACAGAAGAGAGTGAAAGGACGTATGACTTTAATCCTGCATGGGAACCGCGCCTGTTAATGTGTTTGGGTAGGTACTGTAAGTTGCTCCTCTTGCTGTTGCAATGTTTATTATTGTAGTATCATAGGCGCCGAAGAAAAGATTATTGATAGGGCGGATAACAGAATGTTAAAAAATATCCCATTTCAGAATAATGGCGATAATCATTTCAGTTTGCTATATTGCTGTAAAGTTTCTGTGATGACCAAAGAACTTGTGATTGTAACAGATTATTGTATGAATGGCTTATTAAACAGGGGGTGGGGGGGGGGGTGTGCTTACAGTTCAATAACATGGATTTTTGTGTGTGCTTTGTAATAGCCTGATAACATTAATTTCTAATCTCAGAGTAAGAAATGAAATGATTATCAGCTGGTGATATTTATTTCCTTTGGCTGTGAGCAGGTGACTAACTTCTCCAGAGACCCGTGTTCTATTTATTACTTGTGTTGTTCAGTTGAGATTTCTTGTTGTTACCATCTCTGGCAGTGTCTACCAGTCTGGGTTGTATAAAGGTCAATGTTTTTTCAGTGAGCGTAGAGAAACATACAGTGAAATGGACGTAGTTTGTAATACACAGCGTAAATAATTATTCTTTTTCCCAAAAATGAAACACTTGGGTATTTAAAATGGTTTTAGAAAAATAGGTGATTAGAACACACGAGTCTTCAATTGCTAGTGGCAATTTATGCTGGGCGGGTATGTCCTCTTGCCTGTACCCCTGCTTACCCCCTCCTCTCTGATGTTGTCGATCTGCAACGGGGTGATGACAGAGAATAGAGAGGGAGGCAGCGCAGGATCCCGGGTCTGGTCCATTAAGTGTCATTCTATACCCCACACTCCCACGTGTGTGTGCGAGTAATGAGGTACAGACTGTCACCACCTGTCTAACGCCCCCTGTCTAGTGTTGCCCCCTCCTCTTCCCTGATTTTGTGTCTTTCTCCCTCCCCCCTTTCTCTCCCTCCCTCCCCCTTTCTCTCCCTCCCTCCCCCTTTCTCTCCCTCCCCCCCCTTTCTCTCCCTCCCCCCC
>WSYH01003250.1:0-26513 GCA_036426205.1 Ascaphus truei
TGGGAGGAAGGAGAGAGGGCAGAGAGGGAGAACGTTCCCACCCTGTGTGGGCGACATCACCCCCCGGGTGTGTATGTGGGAGGAAGGAGAGAGGGCGGAGAGGGAGAACGTTCCCACCTTGTGCGGACGAGATCACCCAACGGGTGGGGATGTGGGAGGTGGGAGGAAGTTAATAGATTCTATTTCTTTATGCCCCTAAAGTCAGGAAATCCCACAGAAGTAATTCACAATATGAATAACCCTTTCATGCAGAGGGACAGACACACACAGGCAGAAGGACAGACACACACAGGCAGAAGGATAGACACACACAGTGTGACACACAGGCAGAAGGACACACACAGAGGGACAGACACACACAGTGTGACACACACAGGCAGGACAGACACACACAGTGTGACACACAGGCAGAAGGATAGACACACACAGTGTGACACACACAGAGGGATAGACACACACAGCTGTGACACACAGGCAGAAGGATAGACACACAAAGTATGGCATACACAGGCAGAAGGATAGACACACACAGTGTGACACACACAGTGGGACAGACACTGTCACAGGAGATCAGAACTTCTAACACCAAAATACCCGGATCCTTTGATTGAGCAAAGCAAGAGATAAAATAAATTGTGTTTTATTTACAGAATGAACATACACAGGTTGATTTACAGTTACAACGAGAAATACACTTACTAGTTAGGCTGTTAAGTCTGGTTACAGGATGGATCTTTCACTGCATGATGAATCTTGCTACATGATGGAACTGTTTCCCCATGGGCTGCAGGGCTTCTTAAGCACTAAACAGGCCTATACTTAACCCATGCAGCCAACCTGCTCCGTGGGAATAATTCCTCCCCCTATCACGAAGGTGCCATTACTTTGCAAACCTGGCAGAGGGGCTTCTCTGTCTGCTCTGGGCATGTGCCAACATTGCACCTTGGCCGCTTAGCATATGAGGCCCGTCCCCTCTACCTGGCGCCGCTCAGTCTGGGCAGAGCAGCCATTTGCCAGGGTGGCTTTGAAATTCACTTGCCCTAGACTCGGACGTCCGAAGTCTCATACCTTCCAAGCTGGGGTCAGCTTTCACCGCATCCCTAAACCCTGTCCCTAACACTAATCACCCACCCTTAGTCTCTAAATCAGGAACAGGAACAGGTAAAGGGAACAGTAGGTCAGTCTCTAGTCGCGACTCAGTCTGGCTTACCTGTCTAGTCTCCGCAGAGACTGCTGGAACTGTTGGCCCCAAATGCAGGGGGACAGGGGATGAATCTGCTGCGATCCTTGGTGGCTGGCTCCTAGTAATCGCTGCAACAGGAGCCAGCTCTGCTGTGAACATACAGGTTACTGTTACATGCCCCAGGTCATTGCCGAGAAAAACTTCGGCATCTAACCCAGGCAATACCCCCACCTCCCTCATGCCATGTCCGGCACCCCAATCCAAAAACACCCGGGCAACCTGGTGTGACCGCGGTCCTCCATCTGGCATGGTCACTTGCATCCTGGTGCCCAGGAGCAAATCCTCTGGTCGGACCATATCAGGCCAGGTCAGGGTAATGGTGCAATCGAGCAAGCTGTCCGCTTGGCAATCTCCGATGGTCACCCTCCGCAGATGCTTCTGCCGGACATCGCTGGGCTGCATCCTGACTGGTGCAACCTGATGTCCCTCTGTCTCCACTGCTGGTCCTGGGGAAACAAGTGCAGATCTCTCCGTGGATGTCCCTCTATGGGTTGATTCCGCGGCTGTACTTGGTTCCTCTGTGTGTGTCAGTCGCACCCGGGCGACCAGCCTCGCAGCTGGAGAACGTTGCCTCTGATGGGGTGCACCAGACTTGGCACGGTCTGATCTGGTCTGGTCTGATGTGCCCCACTTTGTTGCTGGGAGAACATCTCCTCTCGTGTTTAAACTCTGCAGCTTTTGAAACGCGGTTCTCTGCTGCCAGCTTGTGCACCCACTGAGGAGTCTGCTGGGATCCCTTAGCTGGCACAGCCAGTTTCTTGGGAGCCCTTTCCTCATCCATCAGGGAGCGACTGGTCACATACTCATCAGCCATCCTTGCAGCTTCCACATGGGTCTTAGGTTTACGGTCAAAGACCCATGCCCTCACGTCTGAAGGTCACTACTGGAGTAACTGCTCCTGGAAAATCAAGTCCAGCAAAGTGTGGTTTCTTGTAGCACCTCAACCCTCCACCCACTGAGTGCCTTCCCTTGCCATGCGGGCACCATAGTTGACATAGGACTCCTTGGGATAACACTCCCCTGTCCTGAACTTGCCCCGGTAAGCTTCTGGGGTGAGGGCATACTGCAACAGCATCAAAGCACATACATGTTCATAGTCATCCCGATCTTCTCGTGGGATGCCCTGCAGGGTTTCTTTAGCAATCCCAGACAACAAGGGGGGCACCCGCAGCACCCAGTCCCGCCGTGGCACCCGGTATCTCAGACACTGAGTTTCAAAGTCTGATAGAAACCCGTCGATTTTGTTTGTGCCACAGACAGACTTGTTGAAGCTGTGGGGATTGACTTGGGGGACAACCTGCTCTCCGTTCACCAGGGGAGAGTGAGGGGACACGTGTCCGTGTAAGCTGCCGGCATCCGAAGTCTCTCATCTGCTGTAGCTCTTTCCCCCCCACGAGGCAAGAAGTGCTGCGAGTCCAGGGTTAGCGAGTTCAGTAGCCACAGGGACTATCCCTCCCGCACCCCCAAGACCAAATCCTTCACCATTATCCCGGTGCGCATCCTCTCTCTCCCCCTGTCCATCTCCCGCCGGGGCTGGAAGAATCTCCAGCACCCCGGGCTGAAGTGTAATCACTGCGGCTGCAGCTACGGGCTCCGTGCCCTCAGGATAAGCAGTGCCTGCTTCATGCTGTTCCAAATCCTCCTCCAGCAGCACCTTTGACTGACCAGCCATCAGTAAGCCATAATCCTCACACCGGACAACGATCTGGGCATGATCCCAAGTCCTGAATCGTCCTGCTCGCTTATCCATGTTTCACTCGCAGGCACAAAGGTTATGGGACAAAGGGGGACTGTATTTTTCGTGCTCTTGCAAACCGTGTGTATGCTACCTCTTGCTTTGGGAGCTCGCAACTTTCGAGTCTCCCTCTAGCCAGGCCTGCCCACAACTCGTAAAGTGAGGAAGGGGCCGAACTGCTCCAGGAAAAAAAAATTGGGGCCGCAGGGTAAATCAGCATCATCATCATCATCATCATTTTTCCCCAGCACCTATCATAATCATAATCAATCTCCCTCAGCACCTCTCCATCATCTAATCTCCCCCAAACCCCTCACTATCAACCTTTGCGATACTCCCCATCTATTCTCATAACCCCATCTCTCCCCCATCACCCACACACATAATACTCCCCCTCCACATCAAAAACATAACCCCCCTGCACACCACACACATCCCACTCCCCCTGCACCTACATCACTTCTCCCCTCTGCACCTCATCACCCCCCCTGTACCTCACATCACCCCCCTGCACCTCACATCACTCTCCCCCTGCACTCACATCTCTCTCCCTCCTTTCACACTCACATCACTCTCCGCCCCTGCACCTCACTACACACCCCCCTTCACCTCACATCACCCCCCTGCACCTCACATCACTCCCCCCCCCCCCCCCCTCCTGCACACTCACATCACCTCCACCCCCCTGCAACTCACATCACTCCACCCCCCCCTGCAACTCACATCACTCACATCCCCCACACCCCCACCTGCACTCACATCATCTCCCCCCCTGCACATCACATCACCCCCCCTTCACACTCCACCCCCCCCAGCACCTCACATCACTCCACCCCCCCCCCACCCGGCAACACATCAATCTACCACCACACCTGCAACTCACATCACTTCCCACCCCCCCTGCAAATCACATCACTCCCACCCCCCCTTCATCACTCTCCGCCCCTGCACCTCACATCACCCCCCCTTCACCTCACATCACCCCCCCCCCTGCACCTCACATCACTCCCACCCCCCCTCCTGCACCTCACATCACTCCCATCCCCCCCCCTGCAACTCACATCACTCCCACCCCCCCCCCCCGGCAACTCCACATCACTCCCACCCCCAACTCAAATCACTAACCACCCCCTCAAATCACCACTCCCAACCACCCCTGCATTCACTCCCCCAACTCACTCCCCACCCCCCCCCTGCAATCACACATCACTCTCCCCCCCTCCTGCAACTCACACCACTCTCCTCACCCCACCCCCCTGCAAATCACACCACTTCCCCCACACCCCCCCTGCAAATCACACACCACTCCCCCCCCCCCCCCCTGCAACTCACACACTCTCCCCCCCACCCCCCCTGCAACTAACAACACATTCCCACCTCACTAAGAAAAAAACAGAGTCGGGCCCCACAGCCCATTTCAGCAGCCCCCCAAGCCACTTCCATTTCAGCAGTCCCCCCCCTATGTTAGCAGCCCCCAGCCCACTTCCATGTCAGCAGCCCCCCACCCCCTCCTCTAAGTCAGAGCCACCACCACCCCCTCCTCCAAGTAGCAGCCCCCCACCCCCCTCACTCCCATGTCAGCAGCCCTCCACCCCCGTCCCATGTCAGCAGCCCTCCACCCCCCTCCCATGTCAGCAGCCCCGCAGCCTCCCTCCCATGTCAGCAGCCCCTGCTTAAGCCTCGTGCACGTCCTCCCTCACCTCGCGCACGTCCTCCCTCACCTCGCGCACGTCCTCCCTCACCTCGCGCACGTCCTCCCTCACCTCGCGCACGTCCTCCCTTACCTCGCGCTCCCTCTTTGCTGCGGCTCCTGCTGAAGCTTCACCAACCACCCAGGCCGCGAGACACAACCGGCTACGATGACAGCGAGATCACCCTCCCCGCTGTCTGTCTTTCGCTGCGTCACGCACCCGAGAGACCAATCAGCGGCCGGCTCGCCCAGATGACGCCGCCCCGCGTACAACGTTAGCTGTGGCAGGGAAGCGCGAGGGATGCGCGCTCTAGCAGCAGACCCGGAAGTTCCGGGTCGCACTACACTGCTAGAGCGCGTCCCCGTGTTGGAGGAGGGAGGAGGTTAGGTTAGATGAGAGCGCTCCTACTGGAACGTGTCCTTTCCCTACCAGGGAAGGAGGTTTAAAGAAGGGGGGGCGGAAGGGGGTCCGTCGCTGGCTGCACGGGGTGCCCCGGCGGGCCGCATGTTGTGCAGCCCTGCTCTATGCTATAGGATCCCACAGGATACTATACCATAGGCTCAATCAGATCCCGCCGCTGCCACCAGAAAAAAATCTTGTCACGGGAGATGAGAACTTTTAACACCAAAATACCCGGATCCTTTAATTGAGCAAAGCAAGAGATAAAATAAATTGTAATTTATTTACAGAACGAACACACACAGCTTGCTTTACAATTACAACGAAAAATACACTTACTGGTTATGATGTTAAGTCTTGTTACAGGATGGATCTTTCACTGCATGATAAATCTTAGGTGAATCTCCTTTCAGATGGGCTGCACAGGTTCTTATAGGGTTAACATTCCTATGCTTAACCAGTGCAACCTATCTCTCCGTGGGAATAATTCCTTCCCCCTATCACGGAGTTGCCCATACTTTTCAAAACCTGGCAGAGGGGCTTCTCAGTCTGCTCTGGGCATGTGCCAACTTTGCACATTGGCTGCTTAGCATATGAGGCCCGTCCCCTCTACCTGGCGCCGCTCAGTCTGAGCAGAGCAGCCACTTGCCAGGGTGGCTTTGAAATTCTCTTCCTTGCTAACAAAAGGGTTAACACTTTGAAATTCTCTTCCTCTCCCCCCCTTGCTAACAAAAGGTTTAACACCTCCATATCCTGGACTGCCTTTGAAACTGGCCAGGAGGGTTTATTGAAATTCTCTTCCTCTCCCCCCCTTGCTAACAAAAGGTTTAACACCTCCATATCCTGGACTGCCTTTGAAGCTCAGAGGGCGGAGTAGCCACTCTGTCTCTGGTGTGTTAGATGAAAATCCCCATATGCCTAACATGTTGGTACAATTAAAATAGGGGGACTTTAATTCATCCATTTTTTATATAATATATTTTATATATATTGCGCGACACGATAGTTACTGATTTTACCTGAACAGTGCTCACAGCAAATATCACGGTGCTAGGAGCTTCCTAGCGAAAGTTAGCAAAACGCTGCCTGCTACAGTACAGGCATACCCCGGTTTAAGGACACTCACTGTAAGTACACTCGCGAGTAAGGACATATCGCCCAATAGGCAAACGGAAGATCGCGCATGCGCCTCTCAGCACATCCTGAACAGCAATACCGGCTCCCTACCTGTACCGAAGCTGTGCGCAAGCGGGGAGACTATAGAGCCTGTTACAACTGCGTTATTTACATCAGTTATGCACGTATATGACGATTGCAGTACAGTACATGCATCGATAAGTGGGAAAAATGTAGTGCTTCACTTTAAGTACATTTTCACTTTACATACATGTTCTGTACCCATTGCGTACGTTAATGCGGGGTATTGTATTGTATTGTATGTCTTTATTTATATAGCGCCGCTAATGTACATAGCGCTTCACAGCTTAATACATGTTGTAATCAAATAATTAACAGATAATATAAATAACAGGTCATGGGAATAAGTGCTTCAGACATAAAAGTAACATTAAGGAAGAGGAGTCCCTGCCCCGAGGAGCTTACAGTCTAATTGTTAGGTAGGGAGAACGTACAGAGACAGTAGGAGGGAGTTCTGGTAAGTGCGTCTGCAGGGGGCCAAGCTTTATGCATCATGTGTTCAGAATATCCACAGTGCTATTCATATGCTTCTTTAAGCAAGTGTGTCTTGAGGTGGGTCTTAAAGGTGGATAGAGAGGGTGCTAGTCGGTTACTGAGGGGAAGGGCATTCCAGAGGTGAAGCTGGCACTCGGGGGCAGTGTATGGACATGTTCTGTACCCGGGGATGCTGGCACTCGGGGGCAGTGTATGGACATGTTCTGTACCCGGGGAAGCTGGCACTCGGGGCAGTGTATGGACATGTTCTGTACCCGTTGGGCTCTAGATATGGAGACATTTTTTTGAGCGCCCAGGTGGGCCCTCATGTTTTATATAAGGATCTTTCTAACGGTTATGGCTGAGTTGTCTAATTTCTAACGTTGGTAGACCCATCAGTATGCTCGGTGTTGGAGGGATAACTTGTACCCTGGTGTCTCTCTGATAGTGCCGCCCTTGCAGCATTACGTTGCTGGCTGAGATTTAACTCCTTCTTCCCTCTTTCAGGTCGTCTGATCTTTGACAACCTGAAGAAGTCCATCGCATACACTCTGACCAGTAACATCCCCGAGATCACCCCCTTCCTCATCTTCATCATCGCCAACATCCCACTCCCACTGGGGACAGTCACCATCCTGTGTATTGACCTGGGCACTGACATGGTGAGCACACGGGCCTCACTGCTGCAGCATTAATACTCTCCTCCTGCTCGCCAGGCAGATATATCCCATCAGCATTAATACTATAACCCTGCTCACACATGTGAAGAGTTATTGCGTCAGGCCTCCTGCTCGCGAGCACCATAAATGTGTAACGCCGTTACTCACAGAACACCGGCCCCCCGCAGGTAGCTGGAGTCGGTGTATGGGAGACACCTCCATATGTATTGGGGGTCCGATTACAAATTAAAGCTTGTGTACCCACAACCACACACGTACACTGCGCCACAACTCCAATGTGACAATATATACATGAAGAAGCTTGTATAGGAGGATGTGGCAGCCATGGGCACTGACTCCCCGCCAGTGTATAGGAGGATGTGGCAGCCATGGGGACGGACTCCCCGCCAGTGTATAGGAGGATGTGGCAGCCATGGGGACGGACTCCCCGCCAGTGTATAGGAGGATGTGGCAGCCATGGGGACTGACTCCCCGCCAGTGTATAGGAGTACTTTCATATGGAGTATGTGTTAAACACCTTCTCTTTCCAGGTCCCTGCTATCTCTCTGGCTTATGAACAAGCTGAGAGCGACATCATGAAGAGACAGCCCAGAAACCCCAAGACAGACAAGCTTGTGAACGAGAGGCTGATTAGTATGGCGTACGGGCAGATCGGTAGGTGCTGGCGCCTGTGTTCTGCGTGCGTTCTGAGACGGTCTGATCCAATCTGCCCACCACGGGCTCTTGGATGAGTCTTTACACTTGAAGACCCTTCATAACACTGGTTAGATTCTGACCTGCAGAGCTTACAATTGAAGAGCTGACACTTGTGATAACCGCAGCTCAGACCGTGCCCTTTGTCTCCCCGCTGCTCTCTGGCTGCTGTTCTCTGGGGTTGCAGTGCCTGTGCCAGGCTCCTCGTTGTCCCAGCTCCCTTGTGACTTCTCCCCCTCTCCCCCTCCCCCCCCCAGGTATGATCCAGGCCCTGGGCGGCTTCTTCACATACTTTGTGATCCTGGCAGAGAACGGCTTCCTGCCGTCGACTCTACTCGGGATCCGAGTGAACTGGGACGACCGCTGGGTGAACGATGTGGAAGACAGCTACGGGCAGCAGTGGGTGAGTGTGGGACAGGGTTGTGGGTGAGTGGGCAGTGCTTTGGGTGAGTGAGGATGTGGGACACTGCTACGGGCAGCAGTGTGAGTAGGGATGTGGGACAGGGCTTCGGGCAGCTTCCCGGGGCTTAGTTTGCAGGACTGGGTGCGTATTATCACAGTGTGAGCTTGGCATTCTGTAACTGAATCCTTCCTTGTAGACATACGAGCAGCGGAAGATCGTGGAGTTCACATGCCACACCTCGTTCTTTGTCAGCATCGTGGTGGTACAATGGGCTGACTTAATAATCTGCAAGACCAGGAAGAACTCTGTGTTCCAGCAGGGCATGAAGTGAGTGCGATTGTTACTGGCACTGAGTGTCCGTCCTAATGCTGAGCAGTGAGGCTCACGGCATGAAGTGAGTGAGATGTTACTGGCACCGAGTGTCAGTCCTAATGCCGAGCAGTGAGGCTCACGGCATGAAGTGAGTGCGATTGTTACTGGCACTGAGTGTCCGTCCTAATGCCGAGCAGTGAGGCTCACGGCATGAAGTGAGTGAGATGTTACTGGGACTGAGTGTCCGCCCTAATGCCGAGCAGTGAGGCTCACGGCATGAAGTGAGTGAGATGTTACTGGGACTGAGTGTCAGTCCTAATGCTGAGCAGTGTGGGCCTCGCTGCTGGGAGGGGCGTTCCTGCTGTAATAGCAGTAATTGGGTTATTGTTAAGATTGCGTTGAGACAGGAGGGCACTTATTTTTGGGCTTGGGGCCTGCAGTGACTGCTGTTGACCAGAGCGGGAAGAAGACCTGACCCTTTTTTTCCTCCACCCAACTAGGAACAAGATCCTGATATTCGGGCTCTTTGAAGAGACGGCCCTGGCGGCTTTCCTGTCGTACTGCCCAGGGATGGACGTGGCACTGCGCATGTACCCACTCAAGTAAGTGGCCTCTTCCTATTCCCCCAGCTGTCACATGGGGTTAATCGGGTCGGGCATGGCCCGTACACGGTGTCCTTTTTCCAGTGTCGCATGGGGTCAATGGCAGAAATGCCTGGTGATCTCAGCTCACTATAGAACAGGGCTTTATCGCATGCGAGATGCATGTAATCTCCTCTCTGGGGGAGCTGGGAGGGCTTGCATGGAACCTGAACACGTATTCTCCGGCTTCCTTTGGGAGAGCGGCGCTCCTGTGAGGTTGGCGAGGGCGGCTGGGGGTTTTGGTTTGCGCCTGGTTATAATGGCTCATTTATGATCTGTTTATTTTCTTTCCTCACAGGCCAACCTGGTGGTTCTGTGCCTTCCCATACTCGCTACTCATCTTTGTATATGATGAAATCCGCAAGCTGATTATCCGGCGCAGCCCTGGTGGTGAGTATATGGCAGCCATCACAAGTCATGTGACTTGGACAACTTGCCACATCTTGCTGAGCCCTGCAGTGTTTCCTCTCGCTGCCCTCGCACACATGTCCCGGGTTTGGGTGTGACTCGGGCACCACTGCCGTGTCTCGGGTTTGGCTGACATGGGCGCCACGGCCGTGTCCTGGGTTTGGGTTTGGCTGACATGGGCGCCACGGCCGTGTCCTTGGTTTGACCTGGGCGCCACTGTCGTGTCGGGTTTGGCTGACGTGGGCGCCACGGCCGTGTCCCGAGTTTGACGTGGGCGTCACTGCAGTGTCCAGGGTTTGGTTTGACTTATGTGGGCGCCACTGACGTGTCCCGGGTTTGATTGACGTGGGCGCCACTGACGTGTCCCGGGTTTGATTGACGTGGGTGCCACTGACGTGTCCCGGGTTTTGGTTTGACTTACGTGGGCGCCACTGACATGTGCACCACTAACATGTCCCAGGTTTGACTGACATGGGCGCCACTGACATGTCCAGGGTTTGGGTTTGACTGGCGTGGGCGCCACGGCAGTGTCCCGGGTTTGTCTGACGCTTGTCTCTGCTTCCTTTCCAGGTTGGGTGGAGAAGGAGACTTATTATTAATGCCTGCTGTTTGTCCCGACATTTCACTTCACTCCCGCTCCCTTCCCCGTCTGCCTGCTCCCCCTCATTCCCTGCGTGCACCTGTCCGGCTCGGCCTGTTTCCGTGGAAGAGATGCGTTTGGCGAGGGGCGCAGTTTCGCCTGTGTGCGTCCTGTACAGAGTTCATTGTGCCTTCTCTGTTTTAGTTTTTGTAAGGGGAGTGCATCCGAAAAAGATGTTTTATATATCTGCGTTTTTACAAATAAAGGCGGATTTGAGGAGGTCACTCCTGTCTTGTTTATGGGGTTAGTTCCGGTGGAGAAGGTCTTGGGTTTGTCCCCAAGGGGCAGGCAAAAATGTAAACCTAAATCTTCATGCTCCTCTCAGGGAGGCGGCTGCCAGCTCCCGGACTCGCTGAGAAGGAGCTCCAGGAATCCCTTTTAAGCAGGGAATATATGGGCTTCATTTCCCAGTTTCGGTAGCTCACTGAAGATGAGGCGCCTCCTTGGCGTGCCTCAGGAGGGACTTAGAAGCGTCATCTTGGATTTGGGCTGTTTATTCAGTTTATAGGAAATGTCGTTTAAAAACAAAAAACCCCTAATGAGCCAGGTAAAGACTGGAGCGGTACCTATTCTACAGAAACACGCCTGCGTCGGCTGCTGAATCTCTCCAGGCCGGTTATATTGGGTTGTTCTGGCTAGCTTAAATCCTGAAGTGGTCGGCGAAACGCGTTGAGTTTGATTCCACGGACTGACTCCATTTCCGGGAAGAAGTGACACTGAGGTCATGAGGGACGCAGAAAGCCGGCACCAGCGGCGGAGACCACGCGCATCACGAGAGCCCTGTTTGTTATTACATGCGCATATTTGTTCCAGTTGTGAGCGCACATCTTGATGTTTATAGCTTTTACCTTTATAAAATTGTAGACTGTCTACACTATTGTTTGGTATTTTCTATTTTCGCGAGATCTATTGGTACAGCAACAAGCTGTCACCACGCCGGATCGGGGATCTACCTGATCTAAGTGACAGGAGAGCTACTGTGTATACCACGCAGTCCTTATACAGGGACTTTCCTTCCTGTCTGCACAAGCATCGCCATATTTAGTCCTTCCCCCTCTGTGGAATATCCTGCCGTCCGAAGATCACGCGGAGCTGTTCTTCATACCGGGCGCGAGCTGTTCCACCGTTTAATTTCCTGTGTTTCTCTTCAGTGCTTTATAAGATTACACTATTTAGATTTTTCACTATAATACTCGGGGTTCATGGCCCTGTATGTGTGGGGTTCATGGCCCTGCATGTGGGGGAGGAGGGTTGTTGGCCCTGTATGTGGTGGTTGTTGGCCCTGTATGTGGGGGAGGAGGGTTGTTAACCCTGTATGTGGGGGTTCATGGCCCTGTACGCGGGGTGGGGGGTTCATTTCCAGTGTTCAGGGGTGCTCAACTACTCAAGCCCCCCCAAACAGGTCAGGTTTTCAGAATGTTCCTGCTTCCTATGCTGAAGCAGAGAGCCTTAAAACCTGACCTGTTGGAAGATTGGGGTTCAGCACCCCTGGTCTATATCACATTATTTTCTGTCTCTTAAGAGTGCATGGCACCCCCACACACTGGCATGGTACCCCTTTGTGCTGGTTTCATGGCACTATCTCCTAGGTTGGTAGAGAATTGCGCTAGGAGACCCTTTTATGCGCACTTATTTTTCTGGGTAACATCGGCCTTTTCAAGAGAATTTATCCTGCTTCGAATCAGTATTTTATTTCCCCACTTTGGGCTCTTTGATTATTTTTTTTATTAATGCCCGCTTATGATAGAAGGGAAAACCCAGTGTATGTAGGAAAGGGAAACCCCCCCCCCCCCCCCTAGAAAAAGGGAACACCCCCCCCAGTGTATGTAGGAAAAGGGAGCACCCCCCCAGTGTATGTATATATGGAATGGGGAGTAAACTCCAGAACCGGTGCTCTGAAATCACACACAAGCACTGTGATAATGAGCGATGAATGTATCAGTCCTGCAACAGTTCAAATCCACTTTGGTATAGGCATATAAAGAAGGCTCCATATGTGCCATAAATGCCCAATCCTCAGGAAGGGGGCTAGAATGTGGTAGGGAGCAGGGGTCAAAGGAGGACACTATAGAGAGAGAGTACACTCCACCACTATCCTCACAAATCCTGGCGTCCAATGCACAGCCCAAGAGCCCCTCGGTGCGTATTACTCACGAAGCTTGTCCCGTAGATATCGTTGATCTACGCTGTATCGGGGATCCGATATCTGTGCAGTGTCGGCGTGCTCCAGCCTCGAAGTCGGAGGAAAAGAAGGAAGTATGGCGGTTTACTGCCGTCCGTGTGGGTAATGAAAAAGCACAGCTGATAAATTAAAAATGGTAACTTTTAATGTGCACTAGATATACAAAAACTGACGCGTTTCGCCCTGTAACTAGGACTTTGACAATGTCCTAGTTACAGGATGAAACGCGTCAGTGTATGTAGGAAAAGATGTGCCAGGCGGCTCTTCCTGGAACGGTTCTCCTAGCTCTCAGAGCTGGCAGTGTCCATCTCCTGCCTGGTGAAGGTTGTGGGACCGAGGTGAGGGGACATCTGATCTTCACCGTCCCGTTCTACATTCATGAAACAATGTGCAGTGACACACGGCCCCCATTTCCCAGTTGGGCCATTCACAACCGCTGCTATGTCTCTGGGAAATGTGCGTGCTCAATTATTTAAGATGTTGGAGCTTTTGTGAGAATTCATAGATAAAATGTACAGTGAATAGATGTTGCCAAAACTCACCGGTCTCCCCTTCACGTGTACAGAACTCACCGGTCTCCCCTTCACGTGTATGGAGCTTTCCAAAGCTCACCGGTCTCCCCTTCACGTGTACAGAGCTCACCAGTCTCCCCTTCACATGTACAGAGCTGTCCGAAGCTCACCGGTCTCCCCTTCACGTGTACTGAGCTTTCCAAAGCTCACCGGTCTCCCCTTCACGTATATGGAGCTTTCCAAAGCTCACCGGTCTCCCCTTCACGTGTACAGAGCTCACCAGTCTCCCTTTCACATGTACAGACCTTTCCCAAGCTCACCGGTCTCCCNNNNCTATCATGTGTACGATCTCACGGTCTCCCCTTCACATGTACAGAGCTGTCCAACGCTCACCCGGTCTCCTCCTTCATTGTACAAGCTTTCCAAAGCTCACCTGTCTCCCCTTCACGTGTACAGAGCCCACCGGTCTCCCCTTCATGTGTACGGAGCTTTCCAAAGCTCACCGGTCTCCCCCTTCACATGTTACAGAGCTGTCCAAAGCTCACCGGTCTCCCCTTCACTTGTATGGCTTTCCAAAGCTCACCTGTCTCCCTTCACATATATGGAGACTTCCAAAGTCACCAGGTCTCCCCTTCACGTGTACGGACCTTTCCAATCTCACCGTCTCCCCTTCACTGTCAAGAGCTCACCAGTCTCCCTTCACATGTACAGACCTTTACAAAGCTCACGTCTCTCCTTTCACATGTACAGACCTTTCCCAAGCTCACCGTCTCCCCCCTTCATGGTACAGAGCTCACCGGTCTCCCCTTCACATGTACGAGCATTTCAAAGCTCACCGGTCTCCCCTTCATGTGTACTGAGCTTTCCAAAGCTCACCGGGTCTCCCCTTCACATGTACAGACCTTTCCAAAGCCACCGGTTTCCCCTTCATGTGTACAGAGCTCACCGGTCTCCTCTTCATGTGTACAGTGCTCACCGGTTCTCCCCTTAACGTGTACAGACCTTTCCCAAAGCTTACCGGTCCTCACTTCCACTGTACAGACCTTTCCCAAGCTCACCGGTCTCCCCTTCACATGTACAGAGCTTTCCAAAGCTCACCGTGGTCTCCCCTCCATGTGTACAGGCTCACGGTCTCCCCTTCACGTTACAGACCTTTCCAAAGCTTACCGGTCTCACCTTCACATGTACAGACATTTCCCAAGCTCACCGGTCTCCCCTTCACATGTACAGAGCTTTCCAAGCTCACCGGTCCTCCTCTCCCTTCAGTGTACAGACCTTTCCAAAGCTCACCGGTCCCTCCCCTTCATGTATTCTCCTGCAGCCCGAACCGCGGAAGGGATCTGTTACGTTCTGGGTTCCATGCCAGACTCTTCCATTCTGGATATTCCTGCAGGGTCTATGGGAATTAGAAAAACGTAAATAAAAAAACAGTCTGAGGTTTTTTTGAAACAGATAACACGTGAATTTATTCAAGTCAAGTGCACACGGAGACGCTCCCAAACAAAAGCTCTCTAACAACTAACATGGTATGCCATATATTTATCCCTAAATCCTAAAGTTCCACCCCTTTATGGGGGGGCTTGCACATCACTAATATTACCTATTTGTATACATAACAATACTAAAGCTGATGTCATTTTGTATACATAATATAACTGATAACTGTATGTCACTAAAACCATTATGGGGTTAAGGGATGTGCCTATTCTGCGCCCCTGGCATTTGTGTGAGAACCATTTTCTCTGTACGAATCTAAGTTTATCTCACGGGTTCCACACTTCTAGCCTGTTTACACTTTCAATTTGAATGCTGATTGGATGAGAAGGATCAATAAATTCAGCTAAGAGCGAAACATTCCATTCTCTGTTCACACGTTTGTTTATACAAAATAAACACAGAAATTAAGACTCACAAGACGAGACAAGATGGCGGATGGAAATATTCACACAAAATGGCTTCATCCTAAATGCTGTATGTTGTTATGTTATGTCAACCCCTAATTTCTCATCTTTGTCAGTCCCTCCTCTGATTCTTTAAAACTTTGTTTTTTGAGAATTATTGGCATGATTTTAGTCCAGAAACACGTTGGGAGGCACAGGGGTGCTCCATCATCTCATAATGCTGCTTGAGGGTATAGGGACAGTGCACGGGGTGCCTGCCAAATGTAAGTCATAGTCTCTATGGCCGTTATATTCGCCAATTCTTCCAGAGTTAGAACACTGTACTTGGCATCTTCTTTCTTCAAAGGGACTGCTGTAATTGGTTCTGCAAAGACAATCATGTCATGCAGAGGGGGGTAGACACTTTGTGGATCAGCCTTTGACAAATGTAACACAAACAATAGATAAACAACGAGTATCACCACACACACACATTACCGCATTCAAAAATTCGCCCTAGTGATCCCTACCAATCCCCACCCCAAGGGTCCCAGTCTGTGAACTTCTCTTCCTAAAGTCTTTCTTGAATTTCTTCTATCTTATCTAACTCGTGCTGTACTTGCACCTCTGATCTTGGATGAAACCACAACATTGTTCTTTAATTAGGGGCACATACACCTCCTTTTGATACTAAAATGTATCTAAAGCCATCTGTTTTGTAAGGCCATAAGCCTGATCTGGACTTGCTCTGGGTTTAGTGATGCATAGCTGTAGTGGGAGGATTCAGGACATCATCTAACACACTCTTTCATGTATTAAAGCCTGTCAGATAGTAACCCACCTCTACATTTAAACTAAACTAACCCAAATTGTTCTTTAAACTACTTTTCAGCCCGTGCAATATTTGGTGTTTTTCTCTTGTTTCTGGTTGTTGGGGGCACTGACCCTAATTGATTCTGGTTCCTATGTGTGAGACACACCCTTTAAAGAGGTTCCCTAAAATGGGAAAATACCGAAATTATACACAAATACTTAGGGGCTATCAGAGCAGAGGACCAGAATTTTAAAATTGGCGAATTTATTAAAAAGTTCTTTTTTGGAGATTTTAATCTCCATATGCAGAGAGAGTGCGAATTCTGCTATGTTTAACAGATGCTTGGGGGCGAGTTTAAATTGGGAAGATGCGGCCTTCAAATGTTGGTAAAACAAATTTCGCCTTTTTTTTTTCCCTTTGCAATGGCCGCGAGCGGCAGTTTTTTCTGGCGAGGCACAACGGAGAACAACCGCGCCATTTTATTGGCGCGAACCAGCCGCTAGATTCCGTTCGCGCCTCTCTGCATACGGAATTTTTAAAACTGGCGAGATTGAGGTTCTCGCCACCGCGAGGCGAGTTTTTACAAATAGAAAAGAAAAATTAGAGCGCGTTTTTCGGAACTCGCCATTTTCTGCTGCTGTTCATTTCTGCGCGATTTTCTCCAAAAAATGGCAAATTTCGAAATAGCGCTGCTCTCTGCGCATCGGCCCTTAAAACCTTATTTTTAGCAGAGCAACCTTTCTCTTTGGATATGCAGTTGCTAGATAAGGAAAGGCATCTAACGCGCTATCATCACTCTTTTTCAGCTATTACTGAGATTGAAGGGGTTTGGTATCTGGGTGGAACCGAATCGATCGCCTGATCCTCACCCTCACGCTTGTATACATCATTCACTCAAATATCAGAACAACGATGTCTGCGATTGGTCAAAATGGCTGACATGATCCTTTCCTTGTGGCTGACACACGCCCCGGGTGACCCCCTCCTTTCTGGGGTGCACACACACTTCTGGATCAAAGTTTTGCTGCACTGACCATACATAGAGAGTGAATAGTACTGTCAAAACACATAAAAAGAGCATATCATGCACAGCACACGCTTCCATGAACCAATCCCCCATCAAGCTCAATTGTACATACCAAACCTTTAATTTCTAACTTAAACACACTCTAAAGAATAAAAAATATTGAGTCTCTGAAAAATGAAATGTTCTGATAGAAATCAGGAATATTGAGTCTCTGAACAAAATAGAATGTTTTGAGTCTTTGAAAAAATGAAATGTTTCCTGATAAGATCAGGTCTCAGCCTGTATCTTATTTCCCTCGTTGGTTACTGGCCCAAAGTTTATGTCACGTCAAAACGTTAACTTGATGCGGCTGGCTTCTTTAGGGACTTTGTGGTCTTTGGTGGAGCTGGAACGAGCTTTACTGTACTTTGGGTGCCAGAGAACCTGCCACTTTTATTGACTGTATTGGTGGTTACTTTAGTCCGTTTCACCTGGGCTGAAGACATGCTTCTAGGAAATATTTAATAACTATTAACCCCTTCTCGAGTAGGTGCACTTTCAACTTTGCCTAGAGACTCAAAAAATTTATTAGTGGCATACAATACTTATTAATTGTTTTTATTACCAATAGATGTCCTTATTGTTGTTCCTTTGAACTACTGATAGTCATAAGTCATCACCATAAGTGTCTCATAGGAGATAATTTACCTAGGAACCAATTCTTTGACAAGGGTAAGCTCACAAGTAGATCGTTTTTACTACTCTGCTGTCTTAACATCTCATATGACAGATTCTCTCCTATTAATGCTCCCATATTTAAACTAAGCAGCTAAATGTGACTTGACGTACTACAATCTAAGTCCTCTAAGACTTTGGCCTCATCCATTGTCAAAACCATTGCTTCCATAATCAACTCTATCCGGTCTACAGCCATAATCCCATATTCAAGACCTGGAAACTACCAGAGCTGCCCCAAACTTCAAAAGTGGGACAAAACACATGTCCTCAAACCTACAGACCAACTCGATGCTCGGGAATCTCGTCCAAAACACGGCGGGGCCGAGGCTCTCATCTGCCTCACTGTCAGGATCTCGGCGAGGGTCCCATGTCCTCAGGGGAAAGTGGAATGTGTCTAACCTTTTCATAACATACTACTAACCTTAACCTTGCCCCACAAATTAAACATCCCAATAGCCTGCACTCATGCCTATTATCCCACACCAGTTCACTCACCCTACCGGACCCCCATTGTGGCCAGCACAGCCTCTGCCAGCACTTATCATCCGTATCTCGCCTCCCCGTGTTACTCATCTGGTAAATTCCCCTCCAAACCAAAGGAGGGTTTTACGCTCTTTCAGGGCAGGCGTTAAAAAAAAACTTAAAAAAAAGTCTATAAAGTATCTGATTTTCGCGGCACTAACTATTCTATTTAAAAAGATTCCCTCTACTGAGATTCTTTGGAAGTGCTGAGACATAAGTTTGGTGAGCGGCTATAAATGTATACTCCGCCTGAGAACAGCTGACAGGGGGATGCAATACGCTATATCCAAAGTCATGGACACATGTCGTGGTTGTGGCCGAATGGCAGGCGCCGCGGATCAAACTCCCCATTAAACATTACTACAGCTAAGAGCACAAGGCCACTAGCCGAATATTCCAGGTACCTAACAGAGGACTCCACCGCCAAACCGCCTTTGCGGTAACTATTGGGCGAAGAGTGCTAAATTGTAGAATGCCGTGCAGATAATGTAATACACAAGCTGCCGTCCTAGGTACGGCATGGGGCGCGGACTAAAAAATACAAATGCCCACTGATCCTTTAAACATCTCATACAAGAACTGCCACAACGACAGAAATGAGCTCCTAAGGCAAGGCCGACGTCCCCTGGCAAAACATGCTAGCAAAGTAAATGATAAATTAAGCAACTAGGATGTTTATTGCTTAATCAGCAGGAACTTAGAGAATGATATATTATCGACAGTATTTTAACAGTAACTAACTTGCGTATTATAAAATAGAACACCTAAACTAGGCAAAAAATAAATGGTTAGAAGTTGGGTATCATAAAATAATCACAATCTTCATATTGAACATCAAATGCTTTTGTAATAGGACTTCACAGACTGTAAGTAAAATTACTTAATGAAAAATAATAAATAAAAATCTCTTGGTGCACAGAGAATAGCCGACACAACACAACACAGCCAGCGTTATTTTTTTTAAAGACCCTCCAGAGAAGAAATTTCAGAGCTTGTTTATCTTGGCAATTACTCTGCCAGGCACTCCGCTAATAACACGTTCGGCCAAAAAAGACCTGAGGAGGTCGCGCCACATGGCGGATAGATAGACAAAAGACAACAGCTTCTCAGGCGTCGTCCTAAAAAAATGTAATTAATATACTAAGAATTGGGAACTTCAGCTCAAATTAAAAAGGTTGAGCGGTCTCTTCACCAGATGGCAACCGAAAGAAAAATTTAGGCCGTATCAAACACACCTACACAGTCAGCATAAAGTAGAGGTAAGAACCTCAGAAATAAAATAAACAATGAAAATAAAGCAAAATATGGCCTCCAACGTCAAAAAATCAGCGAAAAAATGTTAGAGCCGTCTAGGGTAAACAAAGAAATGGTCGCACCAATTAAACGAACTGAGGTTAGGATCAAACTATAATGAAACCCAGACCCTTATGAGTCAATTGGTAAACAAAATACGTGCGAGCTTTTAAAACAAATACTGCGTAACGCAAATACCCTAATCCTATAAGACAGCAATTGCGGCGTATTTTTACTGGTTTACCACACAATACTAAAAACCACATCCAACACACAGAAATAACATAGACAACAGGAACACTTCCTTCCTGCTCTCCTAACCACAAACGCATCAGCTTCTCATATAAATAACCTGCTTGTTAAAAAAACTAATTTTTTTGCAATGCTCCTGACTTTTGGGTAAGACCTAAATCGATCTTTTGCACGAGTGGTCCTTTGGAGAAAAAGGGTTTTTTTTTGGCTCGGTCCTGGGCTGCTGTATTCATGATTCTCTTTCCACGTTGACCAATTAGAACAAAAAAAAAGTAAGGAAAAAAAAATATTTATCTGGTTATAAAAACCCTATCAGATGAGGTGGTCCAGTACGAACCAACCTTGTAAATAATCCGAAGATTCGGATTAAAAAGTCCACTCTAGGTCTACTCGCTCTCTCTTTAAGGGACTGCGAGTCTCTGCCCTAGTAGTAAGGGCACAAATGTCACTGGGACCTTTTGACACTTATAACCTTGCTGTCCCCGCTTACCAAACATATAACCCAGTCTCTAAAACTTGTAATCCGCACTATGTCGCATAAAACCTTTCATAAAAAAACCCTCAATCTCGACTTCGCTCAACCACATCCAGTATGCCTTGATTATGCTAACCGGCATTCACTTGCGAGTCCATAACATTTCCGATGCCCGGGCTTTTATCACCTGGGTTATTATATTAAGCGCGATTCTGTCCTGGCAATGGTCAATTAATGCATGGTGGGCCCCTTCCGTCCCTGCAACAAGCATTCATTTTGACCCAAATACGTCGAGAAAAGTATGTTTCCCTGTGGGAATTCAAACACAGGGGAACACAGCCATAAGCGCTCCCTGAAAATTCACTCGCCACAAAAAAGACCCCCTCTCTCAGGTTTATCATCAGCGCAATTTGTTGATAGCTAGTACAACCTGTGCCATTTTCTCTGAGGCCAACAAAAATATATTTATATTGTTCTGCTTTTCTTCTCAGGAATGCTAGAAAATATTCTTCTTATGATTATTCTGGCCAAACACCCATCCCTTTGAATTTTTGGTTTTCCCATTATTCCCACTGTTACGTCGAAAGTAATAATGTGGGGGGTAATTGTGACTGCCTGGAACAAATTTGCGTTACAATAAAATCCCCAAGCCCAGGAGGGGGAGCTGTTACGTACAACGCGGTGGACATGGGGGGGGGTGTCTGTTTCTGATAGTGGAAAGTCGTCAAAACATGCCCACCTGTCACATACTGTGCACCCAGACACACAAAGAGTAAGTGTATCAAACCGAAAAAGGGTCGGGGGTGGCCACCAATACACTATACCCAAGAGAAAAACGTGAATCCTTCCCGGGGCCAACCCAAGCCCTGATAAAAACCTATATAAACTTAATTAGCCATGGAGCCAGATAAACTTCTAACCATATATCCATGAATAACCACGTGGTATTGTGAAATGAAAAACGAGCAAATGTACAAGCAGGGACCCGTCCGCTCAACAAACAAAAAATATTTGATCACAAGAAAGAGACCAGACGTCTGAAACAATCCCTTTAGCACACCCACACTCACCTTCATCCCCAAAGAAAACACAAAACTGTTAACGGGGGACGCTTAACATAGCCCCACAGACAACTACTTAACGACTCCTATACTATAATGATAACAGAGGAAAGTGTGAGAAGAATAAATTCAACAAGGACACCTGCTAGGGATTCTTACTCGAGCACAACAAAAAAGAACACCGTTTCAAAAATCAATCAGCCCATGCACCACTCAAACAATTTAAGCATGCTGTTTGATCTAAAAAATACAGTAACGTTTAGGCCGGGAATTGATTCATACGTGCGCTCAGGTAGTGGGGGGGGGGGGGGGAGTGATGGAGGACATGATCCAATAAAAGAAAAAACCGGTGCTTGATGTCTGATGGCTATTGGTTCCGCGGGGAGGACTTCTGGGCGCATCTGAGAAAACGTAAATAAAAACACAGTCGAGTGGATTTTGTAGAACGAAATAACACGTTGAATTTCTTCAGTAAGTTGGCACAGACACGGAGACAGCTTTCAAAACAACGCTCTCTAAACAATAACATGGTATCCAGATTTTTTTTCCCTAAGGCCTAAGACAAAATCCACCCCTTTATGGATGGGCTTGGACGTCACTAAACATACCGATCATTTTTGGTAAGCATAACATACTAAGCTGATTGTACATTTTTGTAGCCTAACACAATATTGTATAACTTGAACCGCCATAGCTAAAATCATTTGGGGATAATTGCCATATTTTTGACCTAATTCTGCCACCAGGTGGGCACTATCGTGTTAGAATTGGTACTTCATCACTGTAGAGAATCTGAGCTTCATTTTCACACGGGTTCTCATCACTTTTAGCCTTTTAACAATTTCAATATTGAAGGCTGAGGGTTGGAGTAGAGGAAGGTCAACAAGTATCATAGAGGATCGAGAACATTCGCCTTCTCTGCTCGACAGACTTTGGTTTAACAGGAAATGAAACAACCGACATTAAGACTCACAGTAGACGAGAACAAGATGGCGTGATGAAAATATTCCCACAAAAATGGCTCATGCGGTTCCTAAATGCGTTAAAGTTTGTTATGCCAGCCCGCCTAGAATTCCCGTCAACCTTTGTACAATATGATAGCCAAGTTCTCTGTTATGTCGGGGAGAAGACATGCATCGATAATAAGCCACATCTACTACAAAACTACTTGAACAACTTTTCCCGAGTAATTATTTTGGTCTAGAAGTCTAAATTCATTTAATTCTGCAAAACAGAAAAGCTTTTTTAATTTAAGACATTCAACAAATTGGCTGCCACCGGAGATGGTTTTCCTGCACATACCAGTAATGGTGGTTTAGGTCGGGCTGTGTGCCGATGGTGCCGATGTTTGCCATGGTGCCGATTGGCCGATGTGTGCCGTGCTTTTTTTTTTCTTTAAAATAAATAAATAAAATCAAAGTTGGTTGAAGTTTTATGTTATCATTCTCTGAGCATCACTTAGGGTTCCCTGTAATATATTATTCACCTAGGGTTCCTGTATATAAATTATTCATCTTAGGGTTTCCGTGTTTAATATTATTCAGTTTAGGGTTTTCTGTTATATGATTCAGTTTGGGTTCTGTTATAGTATTCATCTTAGGGTTCTGTTATATTATTCGGGTTCCGGTTATATTATTCATACTTAGGTTCCTGTTTATGATTATTCAGCTTAGGGTTCCTGTTTATAATTATTCATGCCTAGGGTTCCTGTTATAAATTCATTCATCTTAGGTTTCATGTTTATATATTCAAACGTTTAGGGTTCCTGTTATATGTATTAATCACTTAGGTCCTTGTTATAATGTTAATTCAGTATTAGGGTTATATTCACAGCTTATGGTTCCTTTTATATGATTCAGTTTTGGGAATCCTGTTATCTTATTCATCTTAGGGTTCATTTTATATTTTCAGCTTAGGTGTAATCCTGTTATATTATTCATCTTGGGTCCTGTTATATTATTCAGTTTGAGGGGTTATATTATTCAGCTTAGGGTTCCGTTATATTAATTCACGTAGGGTTCCTGTGTTATTGGTCTGTCAGCGTAGGGTTCCTTTGAATTAATTCAGCACCTAGATATTTTCCGTTATAGTATCAGCTTACTGTTACTGTGTCTGATTCAAGCTTAACGGGTTACTGTTATCTTATTACACTTAAGGGTTTCCTGTAATAGGTATTATTCAGTATTTAGGGGTTCCTGTTTATATTATCAAGGGTTTAGGTTCCTGTTATATTATTCATCTTAGTGTTCATGTTTATTATTATTCGGGTGGGTTATATATTCACTTGGGGTTGTACGGTTAGGGGATTTATTCATCTTATGGTTGCCGTTATGAATGATTCAGCTAGGTGTGCCGTGTAATAGTTATTCAGCTTTAAAAGGTTCCTGTTATATTATCATCTTAGGTTCCTGTTATTGTAATTCAGCCTAGGGGGATAATTCCTGTTAATTATTCGGTAGTTATATTATTCAAAAAAAACAGCCCGGGTTCCTCTTATATTATGGTCAGCTTAGGGTTCTGTTCTTATTCACCTAGGGTTTAACCATAGTATTAATCTTTAGTCAGGTTAGGTTATTATGTATTAGTCAGCTAGGTTCCCGTAATATATCAGTTTGAGGGTTCCTGTTATATTAATTCAGCGTACGGTTTCGTGTTTATAATTATTCAGTTAGGGTGTTCCTGTATATTAATTCATCTTGGGTTCCGTTTATGTTATTCAGCTTAGGGTTACTGTTACGTTGGGTTGCACTTAGGGTTCCTGTTATAACTCACTTGGGTTTACCCCAGGAGGGTATGGGTTATATTATGCGGAGCTTAGGGTTCCATGTTATAATATTAGTTATTCATATTATTCCGGCTTGAGGGTTCCTGTTATAAAAATATTTGTAACGGGTTATTCCCCTCCCAAGTCGAAATAAGTGTGGGGTGCAAGGAACAACAATATGACCATAGGATGTGGTTGGCATTACCTGAATGGCTCACAGTAAAGGGACTGAGCTTCCGCCATAACTGGAACCTGGGGACCAGTAAAAGTACATACTAGGGGTGAGAACGTTACACGCTCCAGGCGAACCTCCACTGCGATGGCTCCCGCCAGAGAAAGTGATGTTTCCTCACTAGACAATCACTATAGAGCACACCATACACGCTTAGGGGTAACATAATACTAATGGCTTGTAAACACAACATGAGCGCGAATAAACCACTCATCACATTTATGCACTAAAAAAAAAAACGACTGTGAATCCCCGCTCGAGAGAGACACTTACTGTATGACTATCTCGCAGGACCTCCCCTTCATGTGTACAGAGCTCACCGGTCTCCCCTTCACATGTACAGAGCTGTCCAACGCTCACCGGTCTCCCCTTCATGTGTACAGAGCTTTCCAAAGCTCACCTGTCTCCCCTTCACGTGTACAGAGCCCACCGGTCTCCCCTTCATGTGTACGGAGCTTTCCAAAGCTCACCGGTCTCCCCTTCACATGTACAGAGCTGTCCAAAGCTCACCGGTCTCCCCTTCACTTGTACTGAGCTTTCCAAAGCTCACCTGTCTCCCCTTCACATATATGGAGCTTTCCAAAGCTCACCGGTCTCCCCTTCACGTGTACGGACCTTTCCAAAGCTCACCGGTCTCCCCTTCACGTGTACAGAGCTCACCAGTCTCCCCTTCACATGTACAGACCTTTACAAAGCTCACCGGTCTCCCTTTCACGTGTACTGAGCTTTCCAAAGCTCACCGGTCTCCCCTTCACGTATATGGAGCTTTCCAAAGCTCACCGGTCTCCCCTTCACGTGTACAGAGCTCACCAGTCTCCCTTTCACATGTACAGACCTTTCCCAAGCTCACCGGTCTCCCCTTCATGTGTACAGAGCTCACCGGTCTCCCCTTCACATGTACCCTTACAGATACAGTAAACCCCAATACCCACCTGAATTGAAAACTAGACAGGAACCTAAGCTGAATAAATATAATAATATAACAGGAGAACCCTAAACTGAATAAGATACAATAACATAACAGTAACCCTAAGGAAAACCTAATCTGATAAATAACAGGAAACCCTAACTGAGTATATACAGGAAACCCTAACTGAATATATAACGAACCCTAAGATGAATTATCTAACAGGAAGCCTCGTAAACTGAATATATTATTGGGGGGGGGGGCGCCCTGTAACTAGACTTTGACAATGTCCTAGTTACAGGATGAAACGCGTCAGTGTAATGTAGGAAAAGATGTGCCAGCGGCTCTTCCTAACGGTTCTCCTAGCTCTCAACTGGCAGTGTCCCTCCTGCCTGGTGAAGGTTTGTGGACCGAGGTGAGGGGACATCTGATCTTCACCGTCCCGTTCTACATTCATGAAACAATGTGCAGTGACACACAGCGGCCCCCATTTCCCAGTTGGGCCATTCACAACCGCTGCTATGTCTCTGGGAATGTGCGTCTCAATTATTAAGATTTGGAGCTTTTGTGAGAATTCAAAGATAAAATGTACAGTGAATAGATGTTGCCAAAACTCACCGGTCTCCCCTTCACGTGTACAGAACTCACCGGTCTCCCCTTCACGTTGTTGGAGCTTTCCAAAGCTCACCGGTCCCTCTCCCTTCACGTGTACAGAGCTCACCAGTCTCCCCTTCACATGTACAAGACTGTCCAGCTCACGGTCTCCCCTTCACGTGTACTGAGCTTTCCAAAGCTCACCGTCCCCCTTCACGTATATGGAGCTTCCCAAGCTCACCGGTCTCCCTTCACGTGTACAGAGCTCACCATTCTCCCTTTCACATGTACAGACCTTTCCCAGCTCACCGGTCTCCCCTTCATGTGTACAGAGCTCCCCGGTCTCCCCTTCACATGTTACAGAGCGTCCAACGCCACGCGTCTCCCTTCATGGTAACAGAGCTTTCCAAAGCTCACCTGTCTCCCCTTCACGTGTCACAGGCCCACCGGTCTCCCCTTCATGTGTACGAGCTTTCCAAGCACACCGGTCTCCCCTTCACATGTACAAGCTGTCCAAAGCCACCACGGTCTCCCCTTCACTTGTACTGAGCTTTCCAAAGCTCACCTGTCTCCCCTTCACATATATGGAGCTTTCCAAAGCTCACCTTCTCCCCTTCACGTTTACGGACCTTCTCCAAGCTCACCGGTCTCCCCTTCACGTGTAAGAGCTCACCAGTCTCCCCTTCACATTACAGACCTTTACAAAGCTCACCGGTCTCCCTTTCACATGTACAGACCTTTCCCAAGCTCACCGGTCCTCCCTTT
>WSYH01003250.1:26542-70439 GCA_036426205.1 Ascaphus truei
TCATGTGTACAGAGCTCAACCGGTCTCCTCTTCATGTGTCATGCTCACCGTTCTCCCCTTAACGTGTACAGACCTTTCCAAAGCTTATACCGGTCTCACCTTCACTGTCCAGACCTTTCCCAAGCTCACCGGTCCCCTTCACATGTCAGAGCTTTCCAAAGCTCACCGTCTCCCCTCCTGTGTACAGAGCTCACCGGTCTCCCCTTCACGTGTACAGACCTTTCCAAAGCTTACCGGTCTCACCTTCACATGTACAGACATTTCCCAAGCTCAACCGGTCTCCCCTCACATGTACAGAGCTTTCCAAGCTCACCGGTCCCCTTCACGTGTACAGACCTTTCCAAAGCTCACCGTCGCCTCCCTTCATGTATTCTCCTGCAGCCCGCCCGCGGGAAGGGGATCTGTTACGTTCTGGGTTCCAGTCCAGACTCTTCCATTCTGGATATTCCTGCAGGGTCTATGGGAATTGAGAAAAACGTAAATAAAAAACACAGTCTGAGGTTATTTTAAACAGATAACACGTGAATTTATTCAAGTCAAGTGCACAACGGAGACACTCCACAACAAAAGCTCTCTAACAATAACTGTATGCCATATATTTATAACCCTAAATCCTAAAGTTCCACCCCTTTATGGGGGGCTTGCACATCACTAATATTACCTCATTTTTACAACATAACATACTAAAGCTGATGTCATTTTGTATCATAATATACTGAATACTGTATGTCACTAAAAAAAAACCATTATGGTGGTTAAATGGGATGTGCCTATTCTGCGCCCCTGGCATTTGTGTGAGAACCATTTTCTCTGTACGAATCTAAGTTTATCTCACGGGTTCTCACACTTCTAGCCTGTTTACACTTTCAATTTGAATGCTGATTGGATGAGGAAGGATCAATAATTCGCTAAGAGCGAAAACATTCCATTCTCTGCTTCACACGTTTTGTTTATACAGAAATGAAACACAGAAATTAAGACTCACAGAGACGAGACAAGATGGGGATTGAAATATTCACACAAAATGGCTTCATCCTAAATGCTGTTATGTTGTTATTGTCAGACCCCTAATTTCTCATCTTTGTCAGTCCCTCCTCTGATTCTTTAAAAAAACTTTGTTTTTTGAGATTATTGGCATGATTTTAGTCCAGAAACACGTTGGGAGGCACAGGGTGCTCCTCTCTCATAATGCTGCTTGAGGGTATATGACAGTGCACGGGGTGCCTGCCAAATGTAAGTCATGTCTCGTATGGCGTTATATCCCATTCTTTTCCAGAGTTAGAACACTGTACTTGGCATCTTTCTTTCTTCAAGGGACTGCTGTAATTGGTTCTGCAAACATGACAATCATGTCTGCAGAGGGGTAACACTGGGTGGATCATCCCTTTGACAAATGTAACACAACATAGATAAAACAACGAGTATCACACACACACACACATTACCGCATTCAAAAATTCGCTCCTAGTGATCCCTACCAATCCCCAGCCCAAGGGTCCCAGTCTGTGAACTCTCTTCCTAAGTCTTTCTTGAATTTCTTCTATCTTATCTAACTCGTCTGTACCTTGCCACTCTGATCTTGGATGAAAACACACATTGTTCTTTAATTAGGCACATACACCTCCTTTTGATACTAAATGTATCTAAAGCCATTCTGTTTTGTAAGGCCATAAGCCTGATCTGGACTTGCTCTGGGTTGTGATGTCATAGCTGTAGTGGTGAGATTCAGGACATCATCTAACACATCTGTTCATGTATAGCCTGTCAGATAGTACCCACCTCCTACATTTAACTAAACTAACCCAAATTGTTCTTTAAACTACTTTTAAGCCCTGCAATATTTTGGTGTTTTTCTCTTGTTTCTCTGGTTGTTTGGGGGCACTTGACCCATAAATTGATTCTGTGTTCCTAGTGTGTGATCCACCCTTTAAAGAGGTTCCCTTAAAAATGGGAAAATACCAGAAATTATACACAAATACTTAGGGGCCTATCAGAGAGCAGCGAATTTAAAAATTGGCGAATTTATTAAAAAGCTTTTTTGGAAGTTTTAATCTCCATATGCAGAGAAGTGCAATTCTGCTTGTTAACATGATGCGTGTGGCAGTTTTAAATTGTGGCGAGATGCGGCTTCAGAACATGTTGGTAAAACAAATTTGCCTTTTTTTTTTTCCCTTTGCAATGGCCGCGAGCGGCAGTTTTTTCTGGCGAGGCACAACGGACAATCGCCCCATTTTATTGGCGCGAACAGCCGCAGATGCCGTTCGCGCCTCTCTGCATACGGATATTTTTAAAACTGGCGAGATTGAGGTTCTCCGCCAGCCGCGAGGCGAGTTTTTACAAATAGAAAAGAAAAATTGGCGCGTTTTTCGGAACTCGCCATTTTCTGCTGCATTTCTGCGCGATTTTCTCCAAAAAATGGCGAATTTCGAAATAGCGCTGTCTCTCGCATGGCCCTTAAAAACCTTATTTTTAGCAAGCAACCTTTTCTTTGGTATGCAGTTGCTAGATAAAGGAAATGAGGCTCTATCGCTATCATCACTCTTTTTCAGCTATTACTGAGAATTGAAGGGGTTTGGTATCTGTGGAAAACGAAATGCCTGATCCTCACCCCTCAGCATTGTATACATCATTCACTCAGAATATCAGAACAACGATTCTGCGATGGGTCAAAATGGCTGACATGATCCTTTCCTTGTGGCTGCACCACGCCCCTGGTGACCCCCTCCTTTCGTGGAGGGGCACACCACTCTGGATCAAAGTTTTGCTGCACATGCCATACATAGAGAGTGAAAGTACTGTCAAAACACACTACAAGAGACTTCACACGCACCTTCCAGGAACCAATGCCCCCATCAAGCTCAATTGTACATACAAACCTTTTAATTCTCAACTTAAACACACTCTAAGAATAAAATATTGAGTCTCTGAAAAATGAATGTTCTGATAGAAATCAGGTATTGAGTCCTGAAAAATAGAAGTTTTTGAGTCTTTGAAAAAATTGAAATGTTTCCTGATAAGATCATGTCCAGCCTGTTATCTTATTTCCCTTGGTTTACGTCCAAAGTTTATGTCACGTCAAAACGTTACACTTGATGCGGCTGTGCTTTAGGTGACTTTGGTCTTTGGTGGAGCTGGAACGAGCTTTACTGTACTTTGGGTCCAGGGAAAGAACCTGCCCACTTTATATTGCTGTATTGGTGGTTACTTTAGCCGTTTCACCTGGGTGAAGACATGCTTTCGTAGGAAATATTTAACTATTAACCCCTTCTCGTAGGTGCACTTTCAACTTGCCTAAGAGACTCAAAATTATTAGTGGCATACAATACTTATTAATTGTTTTTTATTACCAATAGATGTCCTTAATTGTTGTTCCTTTGAACTACTGATAGTCATAAGTCATCCCATAATGTCTCATAGGAGATAATTTATACCTAGGAACACAATTCTTGTATCAATGGTGTTTACTACTGTCTTAACATCTGCATAAGACAGAGGTATCTCCTATTAATGCTCCTCATATTAAACTAAGCAGCTAATGTGGACTTGACGTACTACAATCTAAGTCCTAAGACTTTGGCCTCATCCATTGTCAAAACCATTGCTTCCATAATCAACTCTATCCGTCTACAGCCATATCCATATTCAGACCTGGAAAACTACCAAGCTGTCCCAATCTTCAAAGTGGGACAAAAACATGTCTCAAATACAGACCATCTCTCTTCTCCCCATACACACGTGCTCTATTCATGCCTCACTGTCATCTCGCTTCTCCGCGATGCAAATGGTTCAACCTTTCATAAATACTAACTAACCAAACCTTGCCCCACAAATTAAACATCCAATAGCCTGCACTCATGCTATTATCCACACACATCACTCCTACCACCCATTGTGGCCAAGCACAGCCTCTACACACTTATTCCGTCCCCGTTATCTCTGTAAATTCCCCCTCACCTTAGATTTAAGCTCTTCAGGGCAGGGATTCCTTTCCTATTGTCTGATTTTGCTGCACTTACTATTCTATTTATAATTCCCTCTACTGTATTCTTTGTAAGTGCTGATACATTTTTGACGCTATACTAAAGTCATACACTGCATACACTACTCCAATTCATGGACAAACTGTTGTTCACTCCCAATTAACAATTACTATACTAAGGACAAGCCCCTAGCCAATTCCCCATGCTGGCCTCCACCCCAAACCTCCATTGTAACTATCTGCAAAAATGTGAATGCCTTGCATATAATGTATATACACCTGCTCACTTAGTAACTGCATTTGCAACATATCTCACCCTGCCTTTACACCTATACAAGACAATCCCAAAAAGAGTGAACTCCTAAGCACCACTTCATGAAAATCTAGCAATACATGAAAATTATCAACTAGGATGTTGTGTTGCTTAATCCCAGACTTAAGATGCAATATTATAGCAGTGATTTAACAGTAACTACTGCTATATTATAAAATAGCAACTATGAAAAAGTAAATGGTTAGAGTATAAAATACACATATTCAGATTAACATCATTCTTTTGTATAGGACTTCACACTTAATTTACTTGAATAATTAATCTCTTTCACCGTGCCGACACACACACACAGCGTTATTTTTTTTTAAAGACACTCAGAGAAAAATTCAGAGCTTGTTTCTTGGGCAATTTGCCAGCCCGGACGTTTCGCCAAAAAAGACCTTGAGAGCCAACAGATAACAAACAGCTTCTCATCTTCTAATATTAATTACTGAATTGAAACTCGCGCTCAAAATTAAAAATGGACTCTCTTTCACGCAATAAAAACGAAAAATTTATGGCCTCAAACAAGATAAAAATAATGGCCTACTCAAAAGATAAAATAGGCCTCCGAAAAATAAAATATGTGGCTCTTAAATATAAAAGGGACACCAATAACTAAACTGAGGTTAGATCAACTTATGAACACACCTTATATATTTAAACAAACGTGCGAGCTTAAAATCTCTCCAACATATCCTCATCCTATAGAAATGCAATTGACACTATTTTTACTGGTTTACCACACATACGAAACCACAATCCAACACACAAAGAACATACACAAACTTCCTCCTACAACACGAATCAGCTTCTCATAATAATAACCTGCTTTAAAACTAATTTTTTTTGCATGCTCCGAGCTTTTGAGTTACTTTCGTATCTTTTGCACATGTCTTTGGAGAAAAAGGGTTTTTTTTGGCGCGGTCTGTTGCTGCTGTTATTCTGATTCTCTTTCCAGTTGCCATTAGAACAGAAGGAAAAAATATTTTCGGTTTAAGAACCCTATCGTGTGGCCAGTACGAAAACCTTTTAAATTCCTTCTGTTTCTCTCTTCTACTGCTCGTCTCTTCGTTAGGTCTGCTCTCATTATTAGGAACATGTCCTACCTTTTTACACTTATAACACTTTCTGTCCTCCCTTCCAAACAATATAACACGTCTCTAATTGTATCCCAATCGGCATAAAACCTTCATAAAAATAACCTCAATATCTACTTCTCAACACCATCGTATGCCTTGATTATCTATCGGCAAATTCACTTGTCTTCTTCTCTTTCCATTCACGTGCTTTTCACTTTTGTTAGTATATAACTTCTGTCCTGGCAATGGTACAATAATGCAGTGGGACCTTCTGTCCTCAACAGAATTCTTTGACCCATAACGTCTTATGTTTCCCATGTGGGATTCAACACACAGAACGACGCTCCCCGAGCTTTCAATCCACAGAAAAAGACCCTCTCTCATTTACTCATCGCAATTTGTTGATAATATACACATTGCCATTCTCTGGCCAACAAATATATTTATATTGTCTCTTTTCGTTCTCTTGTATTCTTCTTTATTATTTCGTCGCAGACACACATCCTTTGAGATTTTGGTTTCCCATTATTCGCCTTGTTACAGAATCAAATTTATTGACCTGTACATTGCGTTACCAAATCACGCAAGCTATTACTGTACAACTCTTTGGCATGTTAGTTGTTCTGAATAGTGAAATATACCAAAACACCTTGCACAAGAACCTGTCCCCATCACATTTCTCACCTCACTATACCAAAAGAAATTGAATCACTTCAAGCGGGTCCACCCCAGTCCTGATAACCTTATACTTATACCATGGATACGATAAGACTTCTACCCAGATATCCATGAATAACTCACTTGGTATGTAAATGACAAAAGAGCAAATGTACATCAGGGACCCGTCCTGCTCAACAACCAAAATATTTATCACAAACCAGGACAGTCTGAAACATCCCTTTAAGCACACAACACTCACCTTCATCACCAAAAACCACAACTTTTAACGGGACCTTACCATAAGCCCTAACACACCTCTTAAGAACTCCTATTAAAATGAATCAGGAACAGAGAATAATAAATTCACGGAAACTGCTAGGGATTCTTACTCGTCACATCAGAAAAGACAACCGTTCCAAATCAGCTCCATGCACCACTCAAAACAATTTATCATGGCTGTTTGTCTAAAAATACGAGTACTACCTGATTCATACGTGCCGCTCAGGTTTGGATGATGGAGGAGTGATTCATCCGGGTGCTTTGATTCGATGATATTGGTCCCTATTTCTGGCGCCCATCTAGAAAACGTAAATAAAAAACCCGTCTGAGTTTATTTTGAAAGAATAACCACGTGAATTTATTCAATTCAAGTGCACAACGACCAGCTTTCAAAACAAAGCTCTCTAAACAATAACAGGTATGCCATAGATTTTTTCCCTAAATCTAAGCTCCACCCCTTTATGGGGGGGCTTGGACGTCACTAAACTTACCTCTCATTTGTAACATAACAATACTAAGCTGATTCATTTTGTATAATAAATATTGTATAACTGCCTGCCAGCTAGAAATCATATGGGGATAAATTGCCTATTTTTGCCTATTCTGCCACCTGGCAATATCGTGTGAGAATTGGTTTCATGTAAGAATCTGAGCTTATTTCACCCGGGTTCTATAACTTTGACCTTTTTAACACTTTCAATTTGAACTGATTGGATGAGGAAGGTCAATAAATTCATATAGGAGCGAGAACATTCCTTCTCTGCTTCACACATTTGTTTAACGAAATGAAACACAGACATAAACTCCAGAGACGAGACAAAGATGCGGATGAAATATTCCCACAAAATGGCTTCATCCTAAATGCTGTTATAGTTGTTATGCCAACCCCCTAATTCTTCAACTTTTGTCAAATATGTACCGTTCTCTGTTAATGTCGGGAGAGAAGACGTGCATCGATAATAACACATGCTACAAAAACTATGAACACTTGCTTCCCGAGTTATTGTCAAAGTCTAATTCATTTAATTCTGTCAAACAAAAAGCTTTTTAAGACATAACTTGGCTGCCAAAGGTTTCTTCTGCACAGAAAGTATGGTGGTTTAGTCGGTCTGTTCCTGTGTGCCGATTTCCGATGTGTGCCGATGTGTGCCGATGTGTGCCGTGCTTTTCTAAAATAAATAAATAACATCGTTCTTTGAATTTTATGTGTATCTTCTCTGAGCATCACTTAGGTTCCCTGTTATATTATTCACCTGGTGTTCCTGTTATATTATTCATCTTGGGTTTCCTTTATATTATTCAGTTTAGTTTCCTGTTATATATTCCGTTTAGGTTCCTGTTATATGTATTCATCTTAGGGTTCATGTTATATTATTCGGGTTACTGTTATATTTCATCTTAGGGTTCCTATATTATTACTTAGGTTCGCTTTAGTAGTTACTTCATCCTATGGTTCTGTTCTTATTCAGTAGGGTTCCATGTTATATTATTCAGTTTAGGGTTCCTGTTTATTATTCACTTAGGTCCTGTTATATAATTCATTTAGTTATATATACCAGCTGGGTTCCTGTTATATTATTCAGTTTAGGGTTCCTGTTATATTATTCAGCTTAGGGTTCATGTATATTATCAGCTTAGGGTTCCTGTTATATTATTCATCTTGGGTTCCTGTTATATTATTCAGTTTAGGGTGATATTATTCAGCTTAGGGTTCCTGTTATTATTCATCTTAGGGTTCCTGTTATGTTATTCAGCTTAGGGTTCCGTTATTTAATTCATGGGTTCCTGTATATTTCACTTAACGTTCTGTTATATTTCCGTGACGGTTACTGTTATATTTTCAAGCAGGGTTCCTGTTATAATTATTCAGTCTTAGGTTTTCCTGTTATATTATTATTCATTTGGTTTCTGTTATATTATCTTAGGTTCTGTTATATTATTCGTTTTTGGTTTATATTCAGCTTGGGGTTCTGTTTTATATATTTTCATTGAGGGTTCCTGTTTAGTTATTCAGCTTAAGGGTTCCTTGTCTCTATTATGTCTAGTTATTTCGTATTTAGTTCCTTAGTTCGTTATAATTCAGCCTAGGTTTCCTGTTATAATTATTCAGGTTAGTTATATTATTCAGCTTGGGTCCTCTTATATATTCAGCTTAGGGTTCCTGTTATATTATTCGCCTAGGGTTCCTGTTTATTATTCAGGGTTAGGTTAATATTATTATGCTAGGGTTCCTGTTATATTATTCAGTTTAGGTTTCCTGTTATATATTCAGCTTACGGTTCCTGTTTTAATTATTCAGTTTAGGGTGTCCTGTTATATTATTCATCTTGGGTTCCTGTTTGTTATTCAGCTTAGGGTTACTGTATTGTTCATCTTAGGGTTCCTGTTATATTATCGCTTAGGTTTACTGTTATATATTCAGCTTAGGGTTCCTGTTATAATTATTATATATTATTTATTCGGCTTAGGGTTTCTGTTATATTATATGTAACGGGTATTCCCCTCCAATCGCAGATATAGTGTGGGGTGCAAGGGAACATACAATATGTACCTAGGTGTGGTGGATTACCTGATGGCTCACGGAGGGCTGAGCTTCCGCCACGGGAACCTGGGGACATACAATACTAGGGTGATTCACTTGACACGATCCAGCCCTCCACTGCGATGGCTCCCGCCCAGAGGGGAGTGGTTCCTCACAGGAAATCACTATAACACATACACAGTGGGGTAATAAACCTAATGGCTTTTACTACACATGCATAAAACAACTCATCACATTCATATGACCTGTGTCCCCTCCGAGAGACTTACTTACTGTGACGTCTCGCAGACGCTTCCCACACTATGGAGTCCCACCCCAGTGTCCAAAGAACCCCACCCCATGTCCCTCCGCTTTGCAGAGGGAACGTGGGTGCTGCGCAGTCACATTTTATTCTAAGGGCCCGGTGGTGACTTAAGAATGATGATACTGCCCGACACTCCGGTGCTCGGTCTCCACTCTTCACAAGGTCAGACGTGTGATGAATCGCGCTGATCCTCCAACCGAACTCCTGGCAACACGCGATCCGCAGGGGCGATCCAATTCTGACGAAAGTCTCTGTGGACTCCAACTGTGGTCCGAACTCCGCACTGGAACCCAGCATCCGTGATTCCCTACTACCACTAGGCACTAACGTGACGTCCCTACCTAGGCCTGTCCCTGTCGCACCACAACTGGGATGATGAGAGCCTATCTGGGACCTAAGGGGTATAGCCTCTGCCTCTCCCTAACGGTTCCCAGTCCTGACTCCCACTAACAACTGACTAACCTGAGTGACAGGGTCCCTTACTCTAGGGCAGTCCCTCAAACACTCACTATCATGGTGAACTTATAGCTATCTTGGGCCAAGGGGTGCTGGCCTAGTACACAGGGTCCTCCTCTGGTACCACTACCTCCTTCCCTTGTCGGTCGGCCCCTTTCTCTACGACGCATCGCGGCTTCTGCCCTGAAATTACCACTTGCTCTCTGGTCAGTCCTGTCAGCCCATTGGGCTCCTATGAGTCCCTGGTGTGCTTGCCCTAACCTCATGGGAGTTTAGTCCCGTGAGGCTGGTACTTACATTGGGGGCCGCGTGCGCGCTTTCCCTATGCCTGCACAAACCCCTAATGGCCGCCAAACATCTTCCTTCTACCACTCCTCTGCGCGACTATCTGCCCTAACTCTGGGACGTCCCTGCCTCATGCGCGATCACTGCGGCATGCCGGTATCCTGCAATGTGGCGTCCCTCCATTCGCTGGCCGCCGGGACACTAGCGCGCGACCGTTGCCTACAACGTCGCTCCTCGCGTCCCCGAAACCGTCCCTATCACGGCGTAGACGACAGCGCACCCTTGCTCCCTGCAATAATAGCCCCCACCCTTGGGATTGCCATCGGTCTGCCGCTGGCCTCCGGCAGCACCCGACACGCTCCTTACCCGGAGGCTCTGGGAGTCGCAGGGGAAAAAGGTGACCTGGCTACCTCTCCCCAGCTGGTGAAACACCCACCACCTCGCTTGGGAACGACATACATGGCAAACAATTTTAACAACACTTTAAAATGCATGGCATAACCCGTACACTTAACAGATCGCCGCAACATCCATGACCGACCACTACACCTTTATTACCCCTGATTATCGCTGCTTGGGTAAACGGGAGGGGACAGATCCTTTGACAATACTTAAGTCCTAGACATTTGGGAGTCTCCTAGGCCATCTCTAGCTACCAAAATTATGGCCAAATATTTTCCTCGGAACCTTATCCCTACCTTATAAATACATATAAGTATAAAACAAACGTTTAAATTCCGTCCTTGGGTCTAAGCGTCCAACTTCCCATTTCTCATTGCCCAGAACTGGGACACCATATGATCAACACCAAAAGCTACTTGCTACGACCCATGATCGAGTACCAATTCACATAAATCTTTTTATACAAAAACTCCACTGAAAGAAATCTCATTCAGCTATTTTTTTTTACTAAATCCCCATTGAAAACACGGGTCCGCCGCCATGGTTTCGACTGAGCAACTCCCGCGTTGTAGTCATGGGATTTCCTACCATAGACCTTTCACTGGGGGAACCGCCACCATTGAAGTCTATTAGAAAATCCACAAATCTTTTACAGTCGTCCATATTTCCGTCTGGTTGAGGGGGCTTAAAATGGGCATGCATTAAAGCCGGAACTGGCTACATGTCACCCAATCCCATCCCTCTGGCATTCCAGAACCGGAGATAATGACGTACAACATTTCCAACATTTACCTTAGGTCCTTTTTTTCACCATGCGCTTTTCCCTCATTAGAATCAATGGGTAAAAAGAAACCGAATCAAGGGGGTCCCTACTCCCCGTGTTGGTCCAAGAGGGTCAGGTGGTTTTCTGCTGATTCCGGATCAGTGCTACAGATCCAAAACCTTGATCCTCTGGTCCTCCAGGAACCGGAGATAGATTCCTAAAATTCATCATCATTTCACACACAGTCATTTTCTGAGGCCGTTTTCTTCTGCCGCCGCCGTCAAAGCCTATGGCGCGCCCCGCTCTTCTGTTCGCCCTTATCGGGGTAATCAGATTCGGGACTCGGTTGTGGTCCAGTGGGGTGAAGCCTCGGAAACTTAGGGGCAAAAATAATGTTATTTCTAGTGCCCAGAACTTTTATTTCCCACCAATTAACGTTGACCTTGACTCAAGTGATTTTAAACTCTTTTTTAGCATTGTATCCGCGGGTTGCGGTGTGAGGTCTGGACGGCAGCCACTTCTCTTGAAATGTTTAACTTTCGAGGCCATCTCTCTCCATTGAATCAAATGGGCCCATTGACTTTCAATGGGAAACCGCCGCCCTCTCCCTCTCGACTCCCCCCTCTGTCTTTACAGGAAACAGACTAAACAAGCACATCTTCCTTTGAATGCATTGAGCCCTAATGGCGGCCATGGGGACCTCAAACTGGTGCCGAAAAGGCGGGAAAACTTCACAAATAGCTATAATCTTAAAGGATAATACTCCCCTTCATGTGTACAGAGCTCACCGGTCTCCCCTTCACATGTACGGAGCATTTCAAAGCTCACCGGTCTCCCCTTCATGTGTACTGAGCTTTCCAAAGCTCACCGGTCTCCCCTTCACATGTACAGACCTTTCCAAAGCTCACCGGTTTCCCCTTCATGTGTACAGAGCTCACCGGTCTCCTCTTCATGTGTACAGTGCTCACCGGTCTCCCCTTAACGTGTACAGACCTTTCCAAAGCTTACCGGTCTCACCTTCACATGTACAGACCTTTCCCAAGCTCACCGGTCTCCCCTTCACATGTACAGAGCTTTCCAAAGCTCACCGGTCTCCCCTCCATGTGTACAGAGCTCACCGGTCTCCCCTTCACGTGTACAGACCTTTCCAAAGCTTACCGGTCTCACCTTCACATGTACAGACATTTCCCAAGCTCACCGGTCTCCCCTTCACATGTACAGAGCTTTCCAACCCTGCAGCCCGGAACCGCGCGGGGAAGGATCTGTTTACGTTCTGGGTTCCATGCCAGACTCTTCCATTCTGGAATTCCTGCAGGGTCTATGGGAATTGAGAAAAACGTAAATAAAAAACACAGTCTGGGTTATTTTGAAACAGAAACACGTGAATTTATTCAAGTCAAGTGCACAACGGAGACAGCTCCAAAACAAAAGCTCTCTAACAATAACATGGTATGCCATATATTTATACCCTAAATCCTAAAGTTCCACCCCTTTATGGGGGGGCTTGCACATCACTAATATTACCTCATTTTGTAATACATAACAATACTAAAGCTGATGTCATTTTGTAATACATAATAATACTGAATAACTGTATGTCAGCTAAAAACCATTATGGGGTTAAATGGGATGTGCCTATTCTGCCACCTGGCATTTGTGTGAGAACCAGTTTCTCTGTAAGAATCTAAGTTTATCTCACGGGTTCTCACAACTTCTAGCCTGTTTACACTTTCAATTTGAAGCTGATTGGATGAGGAAGGATCAATAAATTCAGCTAAGAGCGAAAACATTCCATTCTCTGCTTCACACGTTTGTTTATACAGAAATGAAACACAGAAATTAAGACTCACAGAGACGAGACAAGATGGCGGATTGAAATATTCACACAAAATGGCTTCATCCTAAATGCTGTTATGTTGTTATGTCAGACCCCCTAATTTCTCATCTTTGTCAGTCCCTCCTCTGATTCTTTAAAACTTTGTTTTTTGAGAATTATTGGCATGATTTTAGTCCAGAAACACGTTGGGAGGCACAGGGGTGCTCCATCATCTCATAATGCTGCTTGAGGGTATAGGACAGTGCACGAGGGTGCCTGCCAAATGTAGTCATAGTCTCGTATGGCGTTATAGCCAAATTCTTTTCCAGAGTTAGAACACTGTACTTGGCATCTTCTTTCTTCAAGGGACTGCTGTAAATTGGTTCTGCAAACAATGACATCATGTCTGCAGAGGGGGTAGCACATTTGTGGATCATGCCTTTGACAAATGTAACACAAACATAGATAACAACGAGTATCACACACACACACACATTACCGCATTCAAAAATTTCGCTCCTAGTGATCCTACCAATCCACCCAGCCCCAAAGGGTCCCAGTCTGTGAACTTCTCTTCCTAAGTCTTTCTTGAATTTCTTCTATCTTATCTAACTCGTGCTGTACCTTGCCACTCTGATCTTGGATGAAAACACAACATTGTTCTTTAATTAGGGCACATACACCTCCTTTTGATACTAAAATGTAATCTAAAGCCATTCTGTTTTGTAAGGCCATAAGCCTGATCTGGACTTGCTCTGGGTTTAGTGATGCAATAGCTGTAGTGGTGAGATTCAGGACATCATCTAACACATCTGTTCATGTATTAAGCCTGTCAGATAGTAACCCACCTCCTACATTTAGAACTAAACTAACCCAAAATTGTTCTTTAAACTACTTTTCAGCCCTGCAATATTTGGTGTTTTTCTCTTGTTTCTGGTTGTTGGGGGCACTTGACCCATAAATTGATTCTTGTTCCTAGTGTGTGATACACCCTTTAAAGGGGGGGGATACTCTCTAAGCTCTGTGTGGGTCCTTCTGGCTCGGGAGACATGAACGCAGGAACAGTGGAGGTGTACTGCCTAACTTGGGGCAATGTGGAATAGATCAACCAGGAAGTATGTGGGGGGAACAGTGTTACAGAACCTCTGTGGGCGCCTCTCCACTGGAAGCGACTGGGATGTCCTGCGCCGTCAGCCCCTCCATGAAGGGGGGGGAGCGAACGAGCCTGCGGGACTGTCGGGGGGGAGCGTTAGCGAGTCCTCGCAAGCCCCCCTCGGCCGAGGGGGGGTACCAGCACACCATCCGGGGGCTGGGCTGTTGCGGGGAGTCAGCGGGTGCTGTGCGCTCGGCGCCTCTGGTCGGGATCCATTCTCCAGAGCCACGTGATGCGGGGAGTGGTATCAGATGGCCGGAGACCGCGCGCGGTGATGACGTCTGCTTCGTCTCGATCAGGATACCTCGTGGTGCTCCTCGCCAGAATGAAGACTCCTCGGGCGCCATCTTGAAGGAATCCGGTGCGCACGAGGCGGGCTCTCCCTTCCGATCTCCTGCGATGCAGCGGATGGATCCTGCGAAGTGCCACCGGGGGTGGAGCCGGTCGTTTCCCTGGATGCTGATGGGAGTCTCTGTTGCAAGGTCAGTGGTCTAGCCTCGTTTGGCGCTTCTTTTGCAGAGGCATGCGGTGGGGTACCTCCGGGCGCCATTTTAAGTGGTGTTAGGGAAGAAGATGGATTTCTCCCGGGAGGGCCTCCCTCTGTGCAGGGGGCTACCCTTCATCTGTCCCTGGACTGCCTCTGCTCCGCGATTCTTTCGGATGCTCTGACCGGTTGATCCTCTTGTTCCCGGGGTCTGTTGCCAGTCTGGTGAGCATGTTGGAAGGGTTCCTTGGGGAGGCCCAGGGTCTTAGCCAGTGGCTCCATTTCCTCGGGATGTCTGATGGCGAGGAATTTTCCCTTGTGGGAGATGATCAGTTTAAAAGGGAAGCCCCATTTGTATTTAATTCCCTTTTCCCGGAGGGGTAGGGTTAGGGGGCGCATCGCCTTCCGTCGGTCCACGGTGAGCTTAGAAAGGTCATTATAGACCTGTAGGGGCTCATTTTGGAACGTGATCGTGTCCTTTTCCCTGCAGGCTCCAATCAGTTTATCCTTAGTGGAGTAGCTGTGGAGGCGCAAGATCACGTCCCGCCTGCGGTTTGGGTCATCACAGGGTGTGTGCCCTGTCTATTTCAAGGTCCCGAGGGTCGAGGTCGGGGGAGATAGCGAGGAAGAAATCCACAAGGTAAGCCCTGAGCTGGGAGGGCAGTGTCGCCTCAGGGATGCCGCGGATCCGCAGGTTCTGCCTGCGGTCCCGGTTCTCCTGGTCTTCTAGACCAGGGGGGCGCAAACTTTTTTCCCTGCGCCCCCCTGCCGGCTGTCCCCTCACTCCCGTGCCTCCCTCCCAACCCCAACTTACCCGCGCTCCGGCTTAATGACGTCACGTTGCCATAGCAACGTGACATCACATGACCTCGCAGCGTCATTTTGACGCCGCGTTGCCATGGCGACACAGGGAGGAAGCCGCCGGAGCCACGGTAAGTTAGGTTTACAGAGGCCCTGCAGCTCCCCCGGCACTTAATTTAAGTGCCTTCGGGAAGCGTGCGGGGCCTCTGTAAACCCCGCGCCCCCCGTTGGCAGTGTCGCGCCCCCCCTGGGGGTCGCGCCCCACAGTTTGCGCACCGCTGTTCTAGACCGTCACGGAGGGAGTGGATCTCCTGGCCCAGGCAAATTATCTCGTCATCGGCCTCAGATTGATGTTGAAGGGCCTCGTCCAGCCTGGCTTCCAGGGTTGTGGTGCGCTCCTGTAGGCCCTGAATGTCGTGTTTTATTTCAGCCACCGCTTCTTTGATGTTTGTCTCCAGTGATCTTTGGAGCTTTGCGTGGAGCTCCTCGAGGAACTCTTTCGTTATCCTCCCGTCCGGCGAGGGGGGAGTCTCAGCGGGGCTTGCCGGGCTTATGAGGCCTAGTGTGCCTCGTGCACCAGATGGCTGGGCGCCATCTTGCCGCCTGCCTCCCGCCTCAGCGGATTGTTTTGCGGGGGTGAAGTACTTGCCAACCCCTTGGGACTGGTGGCTTTTCCCCCTGTTCGACATCACTGTGGTTTTAGGGAGTGAATATATGCCTTTTGGGGGGTTTTCAGTCGGGTGAAATGGCTCAAATTCACTGATTCAGTTATTATGGTTTTTATATTTTCCCTTATCAATAGAATGTTTTTCTACTTCTTTTTTCTATTTTTCTTAACTTTTGATTTTAGCCTTGTTGATGTTTGCATCGTCGCAATGCGCATGCGCAGTGATTAGCACTGCATGTATGCGTCATAGGGATGTATTGTATTAGTGGGGCAGTGATTCTCTATGACTTGCCCTTAACCAAGATGGCCACACTGCCTGTGGGACTTGCTTTGCCCTTAGAACGGCACTGGGTCGCTCTGCGCATGCGCAATGACGCGCGTAGCGTCATGACGTCATCAGGTTCCGTTTTTTGGCGCGAAACGGCCCACAGGTATTTAATGGATGTTATTACATTGTGTTTTATCCTTGAAAAAGAACGCTGTGACGTTCGAAACGCGTTGGATGGGTCTCTTGTCACATTAAAGTGCCCTTTTAATCATTTTTTCGTTTTGGGTCCTTCCTGCTCCGTTTTTGCTGTTGCGCTTTTTGGTCTCCCTTTTCCTGTTATTGCATAATTGTAGCTGCACAGCTTGCCTACCTACCACCAGGATGTGAGTATTGCTTATTTTCAGGGGAACCTGCCGATGAGACTGAGGGTGAGTGGGCTTGTACCATCTACCACCTGTCTTCTGGAGGATAGTACTCATATTATTGCACATTAAGTACTATATTATTTTTATTAGTACCCTGGTTTAGTGGTTTGGCTTATCTTATTCATTGTACCTGCATTTGAGCGCTTTAGCCACTTTCTACATTGTTATGTCAGACCCCCTAATGTCTCAACTTCGTCAGTCCCTCCTCTGATTCTTTAAAACATTGTTTTTTTAGAATTATTGGTATGATTTTAGTCCAGAAACACGTTGGGAGACACAGGGGTGCTCCATCATCTCATAATGCTGCTTCTTGAGGGTATAGGACAGTGCACGAGGGTGCCTGCCAAATGTAGTCATAATCTCGTAGTATGGTGTTACAGCCAAATTCTTTTCCAGAGTTAGAACATTGTACAGTACTTGGCATCTTTTTTCTTCAAGGGACTGCTGTAAATTGGTTCTGCAAACAATGGCATTATGTCTGCAGAGGGGGTTGCATATTTGTGGATCATGCCTTTGAAAAACGTAACACAAACATAGATGACAATGAGTATCACAATCACACACATTACCGCATTCAATAATTTCGCTCCTAGTTATCCTACCAATCCACCCAGCCTCAAAGGGTCCCAGTCTGTGTCACCTTCCTTCCTAAGTCTTTCTTGCACAACTTCTATCTTGTCTAACTCATGCTGTACCTTGCTACTCTGATCTTGAATGAAAACACAACATTGTTCTTTAATTAGGGCACATACACCTCCCTTTGATGCTAAAATGTAATTTAAAGCCATTCTGTTTTGTAAGGCCATAAGCCTGATCTGAACCTGTTCTTGGTTTAGTGATGCAATAGCTGTAGTGGTGTGATTGAGGACATCATCTAACACATCTGTTAATGTATCAAGCCTGTCATATAGTAACCCACCTCCTACATTTAGAACTAAACTAACCAAAAATTGTTCTTTCCATAAACTACTTTTCAGCCCTGAAATATTTGGTGTTTTTCTCTTGTTTCTGGTTGTTGGAGGCACTTGACCCATAAATGATTGGTGTTGCTAGTGTAAAAATGGATACAAAAAATGCAAAAAACTTATTTTAGGCAAGTGACCTTTCTGCTGCTAGCTAAAGAAAAATGGCATCTATGTCTACCATCATATATTTTGAGAATTAGCACAACATTCTATTACTGAGACTTTGTGATGTTTGTGGGTGAGATGGTGAATTAGTGTAGTGTTACCTTGATCATGGTGATAGATATCTGCGATGTATAAGGAACACAGGCAGATGAGTATTGCTGACAAGGCTCTGTACAGCATCATCATGACAATCCTGTCATCTCTCTCTGGGTTATACCTTCGCAGACCCAATGGTGCATATATCTTAAAATTCTAACTTATACACACTATAAAAGAATAAAAATATTGAGTCTTTGAAAAAATAAAATGTTCTGATAAGACCAGGCCTCAGCCTGGTGTCTTATTTTCCTCGTTGGTTAACGGTCAAAGTTTATGTCTCGTCAAAACGTTAACTTGATGCGGCTGTGCTTTAGATGACTTTGGTCTTTGGTGGAGCTGGAACGAGCTTTACTGTACTTTGGGTCCAGGGAAAGAACTCTGCCACTTTAACTGCTGTATTGGTGGTTAGTATAGGCCATTTAATCTGGGATGAAGAGCATGCTTGCGTAGGAAATATTTAACTATTAACCACTTCTCGAGTAGGTGCACTTTCAACTTTGCCTAGAGAGACTCAAAAAATGTATTAGTGGCATACAATACTTATTAATTGTTTTATTACCAATAAATGGTCCTTAATTTGTTCCTTTGAACTACTGATAGTCATAAGTCATCCCATAAGTGTCTCATAATGAGATAATTTATTCCTAGGTATAAATTCTTGTATCAATGTGTTTACTACTGTCTTAACATCTGCATATAGACAGAGGTATCTCCTATTAATGCTCCTCATATTTAAAACTAAGCAGCTAATGTGGACTTGAGTGTACTACAATCTAAGTTCCTAAGACATTGGGCCTCAGCCATTGTCAAACCAATTGCTTCCATAATCAACTCTATCCTGTCTACAGGCCATATCCCTAAGACCTGGAAAACTGCCAGAGCTGTCCCAATCTTCAAAAGTGGGGACAAAAACACTGTCTCAAACTACAGACCAATATCTCTTCTCCCAATACACACTTGCTCTCATTCATGCCTCACTGTCATCTCCTCCGATGCAAATGGTATCAACCTTTTCATAAAATACTAACTAACCTTAAAACTTGCCCCACAAATTAAACATCCCAATAGCCTGCACTCATGGCTATTATTCCACACACGGTCACTCCTACCACACCCATTGTGGCCAAGCACTGCCATCTACAGCACTTATTCCCTCACCTGCTATCTTTGTGAAGTGCTGAGTACATTTTTGACGCTATATATAAATAAAGTCATACACTACAATACAATACTATCCAAAGTCATGGACAAAAATGTGTTCACTCCCAATTAAACAATTACTATACTAAGACAAATGCCCCTAGCCAATTCCAGTCTGGCCTCCACCCCAAACACTCCATTGTAACTATTCTGCTAAAAATGTGAAATGCCTTGCATATAATATATACCCTGCTCACTTATGTAACTGTATTTGCAACTATGTATCACCTGTCCTTTAACTCTATAACCAGGACACACCCAAAAACGAGAGGTGACTCCCAATGCACCACTTTCTGGCAAAACATTCTACAAATAAAATAAATAAATTAGCAACTAGGATGTTGTTTGCTTAATCAGCAGAATTAGAATTATATATTATATAGGGATTTTAACAGTAACTACTGCTTATAATAAAATAGAACACCTATGGAAAAAAGAAATGGTTAAAAGTTATAAAATACATCACATATTCAGATAATAGTCAAATGCTTTTGTATAGGACTTCACACTCTTGTAATATAATCTCTTTGCACAGTGCCGAACACACTGACAGCGTTTCAGAGCTTGTTTATCTTGGGCAATTTGCCAGCCCGGGCGTTTCGCCAAAAAGACCTTGAGAGTGCCAAGCAGATAACAAAACAGTTTCTCTGTCTTCTAAATATTAATTAATCGATTGAAACTTCAGCTCAAAGTTAAAAATTGAGCTTTTTCCAAAGCAATAAAAACGAAAAAAATATGGCCTCTCTAAAAATAAAAATATGGCCTCTCTAAAAATGAAAATATGGCCTCTCAAAAATAAAAATATGGCCTCTCAAAAATAAAAATATGGCCTCTCAAAAATGAAAATATGACAATTATACAACTGCACACACCATATATAATTTAAACAATACGTGTGAGCTTAAAATCTCTCTGCAACATATCTTAATCCTATAGAAATGCAATTGACGGGTTTTTACTGGTTTACACACAATACAGAAACCACAATACAGACACACAAAGAACATAGACACAAACTTCTCTCCTACACAGCGAATCAACTTCTCATAAATAACCTGCTTTTAAAACTAATTTTTTTTTTATGCTCCGGAGCTTTTGAGTTAACTTTTCATATCTTTTGCACATTCCTTTTGAGAAAAGGGGGGATTTTTGGAGCGGTCTGTGCTGCTGTTATTCTGATTCTCTTTCTAGTTGCCATTAGAACAGAAGGAAAAATAATATTTTCTGGTTTAAAAGACCTATTTGTGTGGCCAGTACGAACAAACCTTTTAACTTCCATTCTTTTTCTTCTACTCTCTCTCTTAGGGCTGCTCTGCAATTACTGGCAACATGTCCTACCTTTTTACACTTATAACACTTTCTATCCCTTCCAAACACTTTCTGTCCCTTCCAAACAATATACACACAGTCTCTAATTGTATCCCAATTTCTGCATATAAACCTTTCATAAAAATAACTCTCAATATCTATTTCCTCAACACCATCATTTGCCTTGATTATCTATCAGCAAATTCACTTGCTATTTCTTTCCTATTCACTTTCTTTATCACTTGTTATTATATTAACTACTGTCCTGGCAATGGTAAAAAATAAATGCAACGGGACCCTCCTGTCCCTCAACAGAATTCTTTTGACCCATATTAACGTAAGGTATGTTTCCCTGTGGGTTTCAAAAACACACGAGACGGCGTTCTGTGAGCTTATCAATCCCACAGAAAAAGACCCCTCTTTCATTTAAACATCTGCGCAATTTGTTGATAATAGTACAAACAGTGCCATTCATTGGCCAACAAAATATATTTAAATTGTCTCTTTTCGTTCTCTGTATTCATTCTTTATTATTTTCGTCTGCAGACACACAATCCTTTGAGAATTTTTGGTTTCCCATTATTCCCCTGTTACAGAAATCAAATTTAATTGACCTGTACAATACTTCTTCGGCAACAGAAATCAAATTTAATTGACCTGTACAATACTTCGGCCTCAGCAATCAACTGTTAATTGACCTGTACAATTTAGCGTTACAATAATCAGCGCAAGCTGATTCCGTACAACTCTTTTGGCATGTTATTGTTCTGAATAGTGTTAATATGCAAATAAGGACCTGTCACAAGACTGTTTCCCAATCACATTTTCTCACCATAACTATACCAAAGAAAAACTTGAATCACTTCAGCGGTTCCAACCCAGTCCTGATAAACCTTATACTTTTATAACATGGATACAGATAAGACCTTCTAACCAGATATCCATGAACTCACTTTGTATGTAAATGACAAAACAGGCAAATGTACAATCAGGGACCCGTCCTGCTCAGACAACAAAAATATTTATCACAACCCCGGACAGTCTGAAAACAATCCCTTTTAAGCATACAAACACTCACCTTCATCACCAAAACACCAAAACTTTTAACGGGACTCTTACCTTAGCCCCTAACAACTCTTAACAACTCTTTCATTTTAAAATGAATACAGGAACAGAGAATAATAAATTCACGTCAAACTGCTAGGATTCTTACTCGTCACATCAGATAAGACACCGTTCAAAAATCAGCTCCAAGCATCACTCAAAACAATTTAATCAAGCTGTTTGTCTAAAAAATGCAGGTTGCCCCACCTTGATTGATATGAGCGCTCAGGTTTGAGTGATGGAGGAGTGATTCATACGGGTGCTCGATTCCGATGATATTGAGTCCCTATTCGGAATGCGCCATCTCCTGCCCTTCACGCCTCCTGCCTTTCACGCCCCCCTTCCCTGCCTCCGGGCAACGCCGGGTATATCAGCTAGTACATAATAATACTGAAAACTGTCTGTCAGCTAAAAACCATTATGGGGTTAAATGAGATGTGCCTATTCTGCCACCTGGCATATTGTATGAGAATCAGTTTCTCTGTAAGAATCTAAGCTTATCTCACGGGTTCTCACGACTTCTAGCCTGTTTACACTTTCAATTTGAAGCTGATTGGATGAGGAATGATCAATAAAGTCAGCTAAGAGCGAAAACATTCCATGTCTGTTTCACACAGATTTCTTCACATAGAAAGTCACAAAGACAAGACAAGATGGCGGATTCAAACAAAATGGCTTCATCCTAATGCTGTTATATCAGACCCCCTAATGTCTCAACTTCATCATATATATACATATATACAGTGTTCGACAAATCACCCAAAAATCTACTCGCCGAACCAAAAAATCTACTCGCCACCTAGTCCCGCCCCCAACCCCGCTTTAAAATAAAATATATAAATAAAATACATTTAATAAATTCCTAGGCAGAACAACATTCGTTTTTGACATAAATGTATTTATTGTATTACAGTATACTACAATTAGTCCTTGTTACGTGTGTGTGCGTGTGTAAATGTCGGATATAGATATAAAAGCCAGATGTGAATGACTAGTTTCCTGAACCCCTTAACCAGTGTCTGGACATCCCCGCTTCAAAATATCTAAAGCAGCAATCCTGCCTGGGATCTTACCTGATCCACAGTCCCTCAATGTCCAGGTATCAATGTCCAGGTCCAGTGAGTCAGATCTGGAATAAAGCAGTGTAGGTTATTTCGGTGTAGTATAGGGCAGTTAAGATATACAGCAGCGGCAGCTCTTATTCGAGCAAAAGCCGCTGGCTGTATGCGGCTGGGAAGCGGGTAGCCGCGGCGCGTGGTGGCGCACTGTGACGTCACAGTCACATGCGCGCCCGGCTTCCCCGGCTTCCCCGGCTTCCCCAGGCTTCCCCGACACCCCTGGAGATGAAATTAAGGTAAGCGGGGGTGCGGGGAAGCAGAGGGGCAGAGCAGAAGCCGGGTTCGGGGTCCGGAAGGGGGGGTAAATTGCGCGCGATGAGGAGGGGGGGTGAGTGGGGGAAACGCGGCGGCGCGCGTTTATTACTGGCGGCAGCTGGGGCAGATCCCGGCATGCCGCCGGCATTTAGTGCAATAAAGTATGTCGCTACTGTATAGGGTAAATAAGAGATCCAGATCCAGAGTGTGAGACAGACATAGAGTGTGGGTGAGAGAGAGAGGGTGACAGAGAGACACAGGGAGAGCGAGAGAGAGGTGACAGGGAGAGCGAGAGAGAGAGAGAGGATGACAGGGAGAGCGAGAAAGAGAGAGGGTGACAGGGAGAGCGAGAGAGGGAGAGGGTGACAGAGAGACACAGCGAGAGAGGGTGACAGAGAGACACAGGGAGAGAGGGTGACAGGAAGAGCGAGAGAGAGAGAGGATGACAGGGAGAGTGAGAGAGAGAGAGGGTGACAGGGAGAGCGAGAGAGAGGGTGACAGGGAGAGCGAGAGAGAGAGAGAGAGAGAGAGAGGATGACAGGGAGAGCGAGAGAGAGAGAGGGTGACAGGGAGAGCGAGAGAGAGAGAGAGGGAGAGCGAGAGAGAGAGAGGGTGACAGGGAGAGCGAGAGTATGTGGGTGAGGTGGTGGGTGACTGACTGACTGAAACTTGGGTGGGTGGGTGACTAACTGACTGACACTTGGGTGGGTTGGTGGGTGACTGACTGACTGGGTGGGTGGGTAGGTGACTGACTGGGTTTTCCCAAGCTCACCGGTCTCCCCTTCACATGTACAGAGCTTTCCAAAGCTCACCGGTCTCCCCTTCACGTGTACAGACCTTTCCAAAGCTCACCGGTCTCCCCTTCATGTATTCTCCTGCAGCCCGGAACCGCGGGAAGGGATCTGTTACGTTCTGGGTTCCATGCCAGACTCTTCCATTCTGGATATTCCTGCAGGGTCTATGGGAATTGAGAAAAACGTAAATAAAAAACACAGTCTGAGGTTATTTTGAAACAGAATAACACGTGAATTTATTCAAGTCAAGTGCACAACGGAGACAGCTTCAAAACAAAAGCTCTCTAAACAATAAACATGGTATGCCATATATTTTTTCCCTAAATCCTAAAGCTCCACCCCTTTATGGGGGGGCTTGGACGTCACTAAACATTACCTCATTTTGTAATACATAACAATACTAAAGCTGATGTCATTTTGTAATACATAATAATATTGTATAACTGCCTGCCAGCTAGAAATCATTATGGGGATAAATTGCCTATTTTTGCCTATTCTGCCACCTGGCAATATCGTGTGAGAATTGGTTTCACTGTAAGAATCTGAGCTTATTTCACGGGTTCTCATAACTTTTAGCCTTTTTACACTTTCAATTTGAAGCTGATTGGATGAGGAAGGGTCAATAAAGTCAGCTAGGAGCGAGAACATTCCCTTCTCTGCTTCACACATTTGTTTATACAGAAATGAAACACAGACATTAAGACTCACAGAGACGAGACAAGATGGCGGATTGAAATATTCCCACAAAATGGCTTCATCCTAAATGCTGTTATGTTGTTATGCCAGACCCCCTAATGTCTCAACTTTGTCAGAATAATATAGCCAAGTTGCTCTGTTAATGTCGGGGAGAAGGACGTTGGCATCGATGAATAAGCACATCTACTACAAAAACTAATTGAACAACTTGCTTCCCGAGTTAGTTTGGTCTAAAGTCTAAATTCATTTAAATTCTGCAAAACATAAAAGCTTTTTTAAGACATTAACTTGGCTGCCACAGAGATGGTTTCTGCACAGAAAAGTAATGGTGGTTTAGCGGCTGTGTGCCGATGTGTGCCGATGTGTGCCGATGTGTGCCGATGTGTGCCGATGTGTGCCGTGCTTTTTTGCTTTAAAAATAAATAAATAAATCGTTCTTTGAATTTTTATGTGTATCTTCTCTGAGCATCAGCTTAGGGTTCCTGTTATATTATTCAGCCTAGGGTTCCTGTTATATTATTCATCTTAGGGTTCCTGTTATATTATTCAGTTTAGGGTTCCTGTTATATTATTCATCTTAGGGTTCATGTTATATTATTCGGGTTACTGTTATATTATTCATCTTAGGGTTCCTGTTATATTATTCAGCTTAGGGTTCCTGTTATATTATTCAGCCTAGGGTTCCTGTTATATTATTCATCTTAGGGTTCATGTTATATTATTCAGTTTAGGGTTCCTGTTATATTATTCAGCTTAGGGTTCCTGTTATATTATTCAGTTTAGGGTTATATTATACAGCTTAGGGTTCCTGTTATATTATTCAGTTTAGGGTTCCTGTTATATTATTCATCTTAGGGTTCATGTTATATTATTCAGCTTAGGGTTCCTGTTATATTATTCATCTTAGGGTTCCTGTTATATTATTCAGTTTAGGGTGATATTATTCAGCTTAGGGTTCCTGTTATATTATTCATCTTAGGGTTCCTGTTATGTTATTCAGCTTAGGGTTCCTGTTATATTATTCAGCTTAGGGTTCCTGTTATATTATTCAGCTTACGGTTACTGTTATATTATTCAGCTTACGGTTACTGTTATATTATTCAGCTTAGGGTTCCTGTTATATTATTCAGTTTAGGGTTCCTGTTATATTATTCAGTTTAGGGTTCCTGTTATATTATTCATCTTAGGGTTCATGTTATATTATTCGGGTTAGGGTTATATTATTCAGCTTGGGGTTACTGTTATATTATTCATCTTAGGGTTCCTGTTATATTATTCAGCTTAGGGTTCCTGTTATATTATTCAGCTTAGGGTTCCTGTTATATTATTCATCTTAGGGTTCCTGTTATTATAATTCAGCCTAGGGTTCCTGTTATATTATTCAGGTTAGGGTTATATTATTCAGCTTGGGTTCCTCTTATATTATTCAGCTTAGGGTTCCTGTTATATTATTCAGCCTAGGGTTCCTGTTATATTATTCAGGTTAGGGTTATATTATTCAGCTTAGGGTTCCTGTTATATTATTCAGTTTAGGGTTCCTGTTATATTATTCAGCTTACGGTTCCTGTTATATTATTCAGTTTAGGGTTCCTGTTATATTATTCATCTTAGGGTTCCTGTTATGTTATTCAGCTTAGGGTTACTGTTATATTGTTCATCTTAGGGTTCCTGTTATATTATTCAGCTTAGGGTTACTGTTATATTATTCAGCTTAGGGTTCCTGTTATATTATTATATTATTATATTATTCGGCTTAGGGTTCCTGTTATATTATTATGTAACGGGTATTCCCCCTCCCAATCGCAGATATAGTGTGGGGTGCAAGGGAACATACAATATTACCATAGGTGTGGTGCATTACCTGATGGCTCACAGGAGGGCTGAGCTTCCGCCACGGGGAACCTGGGACATAATACAATACTAGGGGTGATCACTTACACGATCCAGCGCCTCCACCTGCGATGGCTCCCGCCAGAGGGGGAGTGGTTCCTCACAGGACAATCACTAATAATCACATACACAGTGGGGTATAATAACTAATGGCTTTACTAACATGCATAACAACTCATCACATTCATAATGACCTGTGTCCCTCTCTCGAGGAGACACTTACTGTGACGTCTCGCAGGACGCTTCCCCAACACTAGGTGATCCCACCCAGTGTCCAAAGAACCCCACCCAATGTCCCGCACTCTTGCAGAGGGAACGTGGGTGACTGCGCAGTCACAGTTTATGCTAAGGGCCCGGTGGTGCACTTAAGAATGAATGATACCTGCCGAGCACTCCGGTGCTCGGGTCAGCAACTCTTCACAAAGGGTCAGACGTGTGATGAATCCGTCTGATCCTCCAACCGAACTCCTGGCACACGCGGACCGCCAGGGGCGATCCAATTCTGACGAAAGTCTCTGTGGACTCCAACGTGGGTCCGAACTCCGTCACTGGAACCACAGCATCCGCTGAGTCCCTAACTACCCTAGGCACTAACGTGACAGGTACCCTAGCCTAGGGCCTGTCCCTGTCGCACCACAACTGGGGAGTGAGAGCCTATCTGGGACCTAAGGGGTTAATAGCCTGCCTACTCCCCTAACGGTTCCCAGTCCTGACTCCCACTAACAACTGACTAACCTGAGTGACAGGGTCCCTTACTCTAGGGCAGTCCCTGGCAAACACTCACTATCATGGGGTAACTTATAGCTATCTTGGGCCAAGGGGGTGCTGGCCTAGTACAGGGTCCCTCTCTCTGGTACCCTACCTCCTTCCCTTGTCTGCCCCTTTCTCTGACTGACTAGCAGGCTCTCTGCCCGCGAAATGTATCCACTTGCTCTTCTGGCAGTCCTGCAGCCCTATTGGCTCCTATGAGGCACCTGGTGTGCTTGGCCCTAAGCCTCATGGGAGTTGTAGTCCCGTGGAGGCTGTACTTACATTGGGGCCGCGTGCGCGCTTTCCCTATGCCTGCACTAACCCCTAATGGCCGCCAGAACATCTTCCTCTCTATCCCTACTCTCGCGCGACTCTGCCCTAACTCTGGGACAGTCCCTGCGCATGCGCGATCACTGCGCATGCGCGAGTATCCGGGCAATGGCGGCGCCCTCTTCGCTGGCCGCCGGGACACTAGCGACGCGACCGTGGCCTTAGCAACGGCCCGATCGCGTCCCCGGAAACCGGCCATATCGCGGAGACAGAGCGCTGCTCCCTGCAATAGCCCCCACCCTTGGGATGGCCATCGGGTCTGCCGCTGGCCTCCGGCAGCACCCGACATCGCTCCTGACCACGGAGGCTCCCTGGGAGGTCGCAGGGGGAAAAAGGTGACCTGGCTACACTCTCCCCCTGGTGAAACACCCAACACCTCGCTTGGGGAACGACATCACATGGCACAATTTTACACACTTTAAAATGCATGGCATAACCCGTACACTTAACAGATCGGCCGCAACATCCATGAAACCTGACACATCACACCCATTATTACCCTGAGTATCAGCTGCTTGGGTAAACAGGGAGGGTGACAAGATCCTTTGAACAATACTTAAGTCCTAGACATTTGGGAGTCTCCTAGGGCCATCTGCTACCTTATGGCCAAAAGAATTTCCTCTGGAACTTATCCATACCTTAAAATACAATATAAAGTATAAAACATAAACGTATTAAAATATCCGGTTCCGTTGGGTCTAGCAAGTCCAAACTTCCCAGTTCTCATTGCCAGAACTGGGACACCATATGATCCAAAAAGCGACTTGCTACGACCTATGGAGCCGGAGTTACACAAATGCACATGAAATCATTTTAATACAAAAATCTCCACTGAAAAAGAAATCTCAGCTTTTCACTAAATCCCCATTGAAAACAACGGGCTCCGCCGCCATGGGTTTCAATGGAGCAACTCCGCCGTTGTAGTCAATGGGGATTCCTACCATAGACTTTCAATGGGGAACCGCCACCATTGAAGTCTATGAGAAAATCCACAAATCTTTACAGTCGTCCATATTCCGTCTGGTTGAGGGGGCTTTAAAATGGGCATGCATTAAAGCCGGAACCTTGGCTACATGTCACCCAAATCCCATCCCTCTGGGCATTCCAGAACCGGAGATATGGACTTACACATTTCAACATTTTACACTTAGTCATTTTTTCACCATGCGGCTTTTCCCTCATTAGAATCAATGGTAAAAGCCCCGAACTTTCAAGGGGGTCCATACTCCGTCGGGTTGGTCCAAGAGGGTCAAGGATGGTTCTGCAGTGATGCCGGAGCAGTGACTACAGATACCCCAAACCTTGATCCTCTGGTCCCTCCAGAACCGGAGATATGGATTCCTAAAATTCAGCATTTCACACAGTCATTTTTCTGAGCCGTTTCTGCCGCCGCCGGCAAAGCCTATGGCGCGACCCGCTCTATCTGGTTCGACCCTTATCGGGGGTACAGGATTCGGGGACTCGGTTGTGGTCGAGTGGGGGGAAGCCTAGGAACTAGGGGCAAAAATAATTTTATTTCTAGGGCCCCCAGAACAGTTTATTCCCACGCCAATTAACGTTGAACTTGACTCAAGTGATTTTAACTCTTTTTTAGACATTGTATCCGCTTTGCGGTTTGAGGTCTGGACGGCAGCCAACTTCTTCTTGGAAAGGTTACTTCGAGGCATCTCCATTGAAGTCAATGGGCCCATTGACTTTCAATGGGAAACCGCCGCTCTCCCTCTCGGACGCCCCCTGCTGGTCTTTACAGGAAACAGGACTAAAACAGCACAATCTTCCATTGGAATGCATTGAGCCCTAATGGCGGCCAATGGGGACCTGCAAAATGGTGCCTGAAAAGGCGGGAAAACTTCACAAATAGCTATAATCATTAAAGGACTATTAACCCTTGTGCTCCCGGATGGATTCTAGTGTGTGTGTGATGCAGACACTGATTAACAACAAACCAGGGGGGAACAGGGAATATACATTTTCAGGTTATGACAAGGGTTAAATCACACGTCTGGGCCCCAGCCCAGTTAACCCCTTGTCTTCCTGGTGAGGTTAGAGAGTGGCCAATTGGGGTGTAACCCCTTTAATCCCGGGCCAAATCCTCTCCATCGTCACACCTCCCCTGCTCAATGGAGCCTGGTGCCCCAGTCGCCTCCCCCAGGCCCTGGGTTACCACTGGCACCCTTGACGCACTCAATAAGTCCTGAGGGATTGGCCTGGCAACATTGTCCTCCGGCATTGTCCAGTACATTGTCCTGGCCACAGTGGATTGTAAAGTCCAGATCTTAAGTAGCAGGGCTCCACCTTGGCTGCCGGGCATTCTCCTTTGCCTCCCTCTGCCCCCCACCCAGTGCCTTGGGAACCAAGTCCATGGTGAAGGGGCCCCAGTGCAGTCCAGGCTGCACACTGCCCAGAGACTGGCATGTCTCTGCATCTGCAGGAGACCAGCTATCCAGCACAGACCGTCGCTTTCCTGTCAACCAAGTCTGGGAAAGGGCTATGTCACTATTCTGTAGGGACCCTACCTGCCCTGGCTCTGTGCCACCATGTAGCTGCTCTGCTATACTCCTGACTATCCTCTCTGGCTGCCTATCTACCCACAGCCTTTCCTTTGGGAACCCAGGGGGTTCTGTCAGAGGGGTCACTCCTGGCCAGTCAGAACAAGGGACCTTCTGCCTACCTAGCCCATCCCTAGCTTCTGCCAGCTGCCTAACACCCCACTGACCTCCTATCTCCCCCTGATCCACGGTGCCTCCCTGCCTAGCCTCCCCTAGGCCCAGCACCTCAGCCTGCTGTTACCTCCCTGCAGCCCACCTGCACTCCTCTCCTCCCTGGGCAATCCTACCCCAGACCCTGGAACTACCTGAGTGCACCTACCTCCCTGAACTTGTCTCCCCCTTACCAGGGATGAGCTCAGGGGCATCTCTCCAGATGCAACCGCCTTAGCTCTTGGCTGGCAGGTATCCCGGGGGTGGAACAAGCCTGCCACTGCCCCGTATACCCCCAGCCCATAGCCAGGCTGCAACAGGGGGCTGCTGATCTGAGACACCCCCTGCGGCTCTGCCAGGGTAACGGGAATCTCTAGCTGCAATACCTGCTGCTTTCCCTCCCTGGCTACCACTAGCCCTCCTTCTCTCACTGAGATCTGAGGCTGGCTACCTACCTGCAGCCTCCCCTCACTCCGCTTCTCCCTAGCTAATCCTAATCTGGATCCTAGGGACACCTGAGTGAGGCCATCTCCCTGACACTGTCTCCCCCTTACCAGGGATGAGCTCAGGGGCACCTCTCCAGATGCAACCGCCTTAGCGCTCATCTGGCTGGCGATGGGTTTCTCTTCTTCTGGAACGATAGGCGGTGGGTACTGGTCCACTCGCACGGCGGGACAGCTGTCTTCTAGGGGGGACACCTCCGCCAGGACGCGATGTCGAGTGGAGCCATTCGCCCTGGTGTCCAGACTTAAGAAGCTATCGTGCTCCGCGGTCACCTGGAGGCTCACACCCGACACCCCTGGGGCAGTCAACTCACCCTTGTCGTTGTCAACAGGTACTGATCCCAAGCCTGGGACCGATGGTACCTCTGTAGGCCGGACTGGCCGTGGTAGGGCACACGGGCCCATATCAGGATTCACTGAGATAGTTGGCTTGATGACTTCACTCGCGTGGTCCGCCGGCAGGCGCATCACCACGAGGGGTTGGTCACGGAAATCACTAAAAGAAGATGGGGGTACAGACACCTTACCCTGTGATTCCTCTGTATCATCGCTGGGGTGGTTCGCCGGTAGGCGCATCGCCACCGATGGGACTTCAACCTCTTTCCTGGAGAATTCTGCAGGCGGCAGCAGTACGGGCTTCATGAACTGCGCCCCGCAATCTTTACACCTGTCTCCCCAGACCAAGGTACAAAGTGGGCAGTCAATTCTGTTACAGGCACACCGTAGACACCCGTCCTCGCTCTCCCGTTCCACCTTGAGTGCTACCATTCGCTTGTATACAGGATACGCACTGCCACCATACATGATAACGTCATCTTGTAAGCACTGACTGTCACGGTAGCTTGCGACAGGCTGTAATTTACACCAAAAACTATATATAAATATATATATACCTGGGTTTGAACTGGGACGAGACTTAAGATATGATAAATAGAATTTATTCCTTGATAAAGGTGAACACAACAGATTATACAATAACAGGCAAAATATAGACACTTACTTAAAAGATGAAAATAATGAAAACAGTCCCATCTGAACTGGCAGTTTCATCCAGCAATCAGCCCAAGACATTGCATGGCATTTCTCTCAGCAATCAGGAAATCATTCAGCAAACGAAGGCAAAGGATATTTGGGTGGACAGCAGTTTATATACCGTTTGTCCCTCTATCTGTAACCTTAGATGCCGAGACGGCTAGCAAATGTCCCTTGGAAGCTTTTGAAGCTAGGTGGTCAGTGTGAAGAGTTCCACTTCCTCTGGTTAATTCCTTTTGTCCGTTGGGCCAAGCATAAGCAATTATCCAAATAGTCTTTGATGATCAGGTTTGTAAATTCTAGCCTTTCCTGCTCATCACCACAGGGGTTCCTCAGACTTAACCAAAAGTTCATATTTACTGCAAATCATTGCATAACTTCCGTTCCGTAATACACACAGTCAGGTGAGATATATTAATACGGCCGGTGACACCTGACGCTCGCAGGAAGACCAAAAATTACATTGTAATATGAACATTAATAGAGATATTAATATCTGGCATTTCGTAACAGGTAAATGTACAATGTTTAGCCTCAAAACGATGGGCTACATCCAACGGATACACATATGTAATTCTTATCCTTTTCAGCCAAGGACATCTCATAGTATTCTTATATTTAATAAAGTTACTCACTTTTGATATCCTGTTGGGGGTAACCCCCCCCCTGGCCCCATCAATAAAACCTTTTGAAGTGGGCTATTGCTCCTTGCATAAACAATTAGGTAATTACTTCTTGAGCTATGTATCACACCTCTCTGTTGATATACACTTCCAGTGAATGTCAAACGTGAATACTCATATGAGGCACCATTTGGTTCCTTACGCATTACAAAGACAGGCATTCTGCCTGTACATTAGCACACCATTAGCATTCTGCCTGTGTATTAGCACACCATTAGCATTCTGCCTGTGTATTTCAAAAACTGCAAAAAGTCACTTTATCTAAAATATATGTCCCCTCTATTACAAAGTTATATTTTAATATGTGTTGTACTTGGGGGTGACCCGGAGGTACCCCAAGGCTCAGGGTCCTGGCTTACTCCGTTCAAAAATCCAGTTTTTCAGGTAACTGTTTTTATTCAGCACTGCCTTTGGTCACCAACCTGGGTTAAATCCCAGGACAAAACCAACTGCAGGCAGTTTCAAAACACAGAGAACCAATATTTAGGCAAAACTTGCATCCCTCCCCCATCTGCATCTATCATGTGGGGTTCTAAAACCTTCTCTTTTCACATTCAACTTCAATTAACCCTTTGAAGTCCAGATTTCCTTAAAGGACATAAACAGTGAATTTTCTTAAACTGTAGCTCTAAACCCCTTAGTACTCCATTGGGTGGGTTATGCAGACCCTGATCCAGCCACAACATCATTTACACGGGAATAAGCATTTTCATTGTTATTTACAAGGGTTAAGTCACGTTCTGCGGCCTCAGCCCAGATAACCCCTTGTCTCCCTGGCGGTTAGAGGGGGCCCTCTGTGTGGTAACCCCGTTAATCCCGGCCAAACCCTCCTACCGCCACACCTCCCCTGCTCAAGGCCCCTGTACCACCAGCGGCCTCCCCATGGCCTGGGATACCACTGGCGCTCTTGACGCACTCAATACGTCCTGATTGATTGGCCTGGCAAATTGTCCTCCGGCATTGACTAGTACACAGTGGATTGTAAGTCCAGTTCCTGCAAAGCGGGCATTCTCCTTTGCCTCCCTCTGCTGCCCCCCACCCAGTGCCTTGGGAACCAGTCCAGGGTGAAAGGGCTCCGGTGCACATTGCCCAGAAACTGGCATATCTCTGCACCAACAGGAGACCAGCTATATAGCACACAGACCGTCGCTTTCCTGTCAACCAAGTCTGGGACAGGGTTATGTCACTCTTCTGTAGGGACCCTACCTGCCCTGGCTCTGTGCCACCCTGTAGCTGCCCTGCTTAATACTCCTGACTCTCCTCCCTGGCTGCCTATCTACCCACAGCCTCTCCTTTGGAACCCAGGGTTTCTGTCAAGGGGTCACTCCTGGCCAGTCAGAACAAGGGACCTTCTGCCTACCTAGCCATCCCTAGCTTCTGCCAGCTGCCTAACACCCCACTGATCTCCTATTCCCCCCTGCTCCACGGTGGTCTCCCTGCCTAGCCTCCCCTAGGCCCAGCACCTCAGCCTGCTGCTTACCTCCTCCCTGCAGCCCACCTGCACTCCTCCCCTCCCAGGGCAATCCTACCCCAGACCCTGGAACTACCTGAGTGCACAATCCTCCCTGACCTTGTCTCCCCCTTTTCCAGGGATGAGCTCAGGGCACCTCTCCAGATGCAACCGCCTTAGCGCTTGGCTGGCAGGTATCTCTGGTGTGGAAAACTGGCCACATGCCCATTACCCCCACCCATAGCCCCAGCTGCAACAGGGGTGTGCTGATCTGAGAAACCCCTGGGGCTCTGCCAGGTAACGGGAAACTCTAGCGTCACTACCTGATGCTTCTCCTCCCTGGCTACCACTAGCCCTCCTCTCTCACTGAGATATGCTGCGGGCTACTACCTGCAGCCTCCCCTCACTCCGCTTTCTCCCTAGCTAATCCTAGCCTGGACCCTAGGAGACACCTGAGTGAGGCCCTCCTCCTGACACTGTCCCCCCATTACCGGGGATGAGCCCAGGGCATCTCTCCAGATGCAACCGCCTCAGCTCTTGGTCGGCAGTATCTCTGGGGTGGGCGCAAACTGGCCCCTGCCCATGATAACCCCCATCCCATAGCTAGGCTGCAACAGGGTGTTGCTGATCTGAGACACCCACCCCCCTGAGGCTTTGCCAGGGTAATGGGGCACTGCTGGCTCACTTGCTGCCTTCCCTCCCCGGTTCCACTGGCCCACCCAACCCTCTCCCAGCGATCCTACCCTAAGCTGGGTGGCTACGGGGCAGCCCCTCTCCTCGAAGCTGTGCCCCCATTACCGGAGGTGAGCTCAGTTTGCTGGTGCAGATGCACCCACCTTAGCTCCTGGCTGGCAGGTTAATCTGGGGGTCTAACTGTGCCACAACCCCTGGTATCTCCAGCCCATAGCAAGGCCCAACAGTGGGGCTCTTAACTGAGAGTCCCCTTGCTGCTCTGCCCAGGTAATGGGGAAGCCTGAGGCCCTACAAGCTGCCCTTCCTTCCCCTCCCCTGGTAACTGATGCGGCTACCTACCGCAGCCTCCCCCCTTCCCCTCACTTCCCTCTCCCTAACTAATCCTAACCTGGATCCTAGGACACACCTGAGTGAGGCCATCTCCCTGACACTGTCTCCCCATAACCGGGATGAGCTCAGGGTTGCTGGTGCAGATGCACCCACCTTAGCTCCTGGCTGGCAGGTAATCCGGGGTGGTCTAACTTTGCCACAACCCCTGATACCTCCAGCCCAACAAGGCTGCAACAGTGGGGCTCTTAACGTGAGAGTCCCTTGCTCTGCGCCCGCCAAGGTATGGGGAATCCTGACTGCCCTACCAGCTGCCCCTTCCTCCCCTCCCCTGGTCCCACCTATCTCCTGCCACCCCCCCATTCACCCCTAGAGTGAAACAACAGGGTACAGTCATAGGGAAACAATAGTCAGAGTCAGTCTGCGACTTGGTCTGGCTTATCTTGCTGGTCCCCGCAGAGACCCCGCCTCTTTCGTTGTCCCAATTGCAGGGGGACTGGAGCGGCCGCCGCCGGCCCCCCTGCTGGGCAGCACCGGGCGCGCTGCCGCAACAGCGCCCGGGTTGGGTACAGGTAAAACGGTGCAGGACAAGGGTCCCAGGTCTTTTGTGGAGGAACACAGCTCCATGCAAACTTGGTAAAATACCCCCTCCCCCAACCCCTGTCCCTCCCCCCGAATAAAACTGCCGCTCGCAGGATGCCGGAGTGGCGGCGTCTTCTCTGTGCCGCCGCCGCTGGTTCTCCGCCGCGGATCAGGTGGATGGCCGCTGCTCTCCGCCACTGGTTGCTGATGCAGCTCGTCCAGTTCTCCAGGAACATCCCCCGAGGAGGGGTTTGTCGCCCCGGCTGGGCGGGAGCCACACAGAGGATGCCGCTAACTGGGTCATCTTTCTCTTTCCGCAGCTCGTGGGTTGGCCCTGAGGGCTTCTTCTTCGCTGACCGTGCACGGTCAGGGCACTGGGCATATTTGTGGCCCATTGGTTGGCAGTGCCGCAGCAACTGCCGGTGCTTCTCTTCTCCGCCACCGGTGGACTAACCCCAGCAAGGGGCAACGGAGTCCAGAGCGGTTGCCTGAGCACCGGGCTCATTCCAGAGCTCCTCCGCCGCCGTGGACTACCCCCAGCAAGGGGCAACGGAGTCCGAGCGGAGAGGCTTGAGCGCCGGCTCTGGGAGGGGATAAGTGGGTCGGATCATCGCCAGCTTCAGCTGCTCGAGCTGCTCAGCAGCGGGGACATCTCTCCCTGCGCAAACATCAGGGCCAGCAATTCTGGGTAAAATGGACTGGCCGCCGCACGGCCAATACCTCTCCTGGTGCAAGACACCCGCTCCCTCACACAAGTCTCTGCTGCCGTCCGGAGCTGGGTCCCTTCCCTGCTCTCCGGGCGGTGTGATGGTTACAGCACCTGCAGCTGTGGATCTTTGCTCAGCCTCCGGCGGTTTTCATCTCACCGATTTGTCTCTCTCTACCTTGCTGGCTGCTGCTCCCCTCCCCGCGCACTTGATGCACTCCTCTGGTCTCAGTGCCCGGCTTCCAGTCAGAACGGATGCAGGCACTTTGGTTTCTGGAGGAAATGCTTCTCACAAGTATGGGGAACAGTGAGGGAGGTGCCATATCTTGTGTTATATGTTGTACCACTGTGTTAAATATCTTATAGTCCCAGAACTTGCAATTACCATCAAGTTCCCACTGGATCAACAGTACCCCGCAGAATACTGTTCATCGTGCCAGTTCAATCCGCCCGCTGCCACCAGTTAATTACAAGCTTGTCACGGTAGTTGCGACAGGCTGTTAATTTACACCAAAACTATATATAATTATATATACCTGGGTTTGAACTGGGACGAGACTTAAGAATTATATAGAATTGATATTATTCCTTGAATAAAGGTGAACCCAACAGTTATACATAACAGCAAATATGACACTTACTAAAGATGAAAATAATGAAAAACGTCCCATCTGAACTGGCAGTTTCATCCAGCAATCAGCCCAAGACCTTGCATGGCATTTCTCTCAGCAATCAGGAATCATTCAGCAAACGTAGACAAAGGATATTTGGGTGCCCTCGCAGCCTTCATATACCGTTTGTCCCTCTATCTGTAACCTATCTGTAGCAAATGTCCCTTGGAAGCTTTTGAAGCTAGGTGGTCAGTGTGAAGAGTTCCACTTCCTCTGGTTAATTCCTTTTGTCCGTTGGACCAAGCATAAGCAATTAGCCAAATAGTCTTTGATGATCAGGTTTGTAAATTCTAGCCTTTCCTGCTCATCACCACAGGGGTTCCTCAGACTTAACCAAAAGTTCATATTTACTGCAAATCATTGCATAACTTCCGTTCCGTAGTACACACAGTCAGGTGAGATATATTAATACGGCCGGTGACACCTGACGCTCGCAGGAAGACCAAAAATTACATTGTAATATGAACATTAATAGAGATATTAATATCTGGCATTTTGTAACAGGTAAATGTACAATGTCCCTCTTATGACAAAGTTATATTTTTAATATGTGTGTACTTGGGGGGTGACCCGGAGGCTGTACCCCAAGGCTCAGGGTCCTGGCTTACTCCGTTACCAAAATACCAGTTTTCAGGTAACTGTTTATTCAGCACTGCCTTTGGTCACCAACCTGGGTTTAAATCCCAGGACAAACCAACTGCAGGGCAGTTTCAAAACACAGAGAACCAATATTTAGGCAAAAACTTGCATTCCCCCATCTGCATCTATCATGGGGGGTTCTAAAACCTTCTCTTTTCACATTCAACTTCAATTAACCCTTTGAAGTCCAGATTTCCTTAAAGGACATAATACAGTGGAATTTTCTTAAACTGTAGCTCATTAACCCCTTAAGTCCCAGTGGGTGGGTTATGCAGACCCTGATCCAGCCACAACATCATTTACACAGGGGAATAAGCATTTTCATGTTATTTAGCAAGGGTTAAGTCACAGTTCTGGGCCTCAGCCCAGTTAACCCCTTGTCTCCCTGGCGAGGTTAGAGGGGGGCCCTTGGCGGGTAACCCCGTTAATCCCAGGCCAAACCCTCCCTACCGCCACACTGACACAAAATAATGGATACCTTCCCGGCCTTTGTCCGCCAGACTCCAAACTGCAAAGGGGGTATATCACTGCACCCGGTATCTCCTTTATGGTGAACAGAAGTTACTGGTTCGGGCTCATTGAGCTTGCTCCCCCTAGTGGACGGTAAGGGAGGGGCGCTTTCTATCAAGGACTCATTCTGGCTTGGTGCTAAGCCACTCGTGCTGCAGGGGAGGGGCTTAGGATTTCCCGCCAATCCCGGACAATTTTCTGGAAAGTTATTCTGCACCTTGAGCGTGGTACCACGTGCAGGCTGCTCACTTGGGGGAGGTTTCAGGGTGCGGGGTCCGCATATACTAAAGGGTAACCCTCAGGTGGGCACCCGGGCATAAACAACTTGGAGGGGGACTCTGACAGGCAGATATCCCACTCAGAGGACACCTCAAAAAGCATCGAACGCCACTGGGAGGTGGGGTCTTGATCTTCATCTACTGGACAAGCGTACGACCACCCGGGGATTGCACGCATATGCCCCCAGACCTCCTGACATGCTATATGTGCGGGAAGGCCTCTGACGGCCACCACACGGCGGGGACTAAAACCTTGCCTCAAAGCCCAGGCAAGGACCTCGCGTCCGGACTTGACAAAAATGGTGGACAAAAAAATAGGAACAGGACAATTTGTAAAAATTAAACAGGGCACCCCAGGTCTATCTCAGCAACGCCTCCAAATGTAACGGGTATTCCCCCCCCAATCGCAGATATAGTGTGGAGTGCAAGGGAACATACGATGTTACCATAGGTGTGGTGCATTACCTGCTGGCTCACAGGAGGGCTGAGCTTCCGCCACGGGGAACCTGGGACATAACACAATACTAGGGGTGATCACTTACACGATGCAGCGCCTCCACCTGCGATGGCTCCCGCCAGAGGGGGAGTGGTTCCTCGCAGGACAATCACTAATAATCACATAAACAGTGGAGTATAATAATTAATGGCTTTACTAACATGCATAACAACTCATCACATTCATAATGACCTGTGTCCCTCTCACGAGGAGACACTTACTGCGACGTCTCGCAGGATGCTTCCCCAACACCAGGTGATCCCACCCAGTGTCCAAAGAACCCCACCCAATGTCTCGCACTCTTGCAGAAGGAACGTGGGTGACTGCGCAGTCACTATTTATGCTAAGGGCCTGGTGGTGCACTTAAGAATGTGTGATACCTGCCGAGCACTCCGGTGCTCGGGTCAGCAACTCTTCACAAAGGGTCAGACGTGTGATGAATCCGTCTGATCCTCCAACCGAAGTCCTGGCACACGCGGACCGCCAGGGGCGATCCTATTCTGACGAAAGTCTCTGTGGACCCCAACGTGGGTCCGAACTCCGTCACTGTTACCACAGCATCCGCTGAGTCCCTAACTACCCTAGGCACTAATGTGACAGGTACCCTAACCTAGGTCCTGTCCCTGTCGCACCACAACTGGGGAGTGAGAGCCTATCTGGGACCTAAGGGGTTAATAGCCTGCCTACTCCCCTAACGGTTCCCAGTCCTGACTCCCACTAACAACTGACTAACCTGAGTGACAGGGTCCCTTACTCTAGGGCAGTCCCTGGCAACACTCACTGTCATGGGGTAACTTATAGCTATCTTGGGCCAAGGGGGTGCTGGCCTAGTACAGGGTCCCTCTCTCCGGTACCCTACCTCCTTCCCTTGTCTGCCCCTTGCTCTGACTGACTAGCAGGCCCTCTGCCCGCGAAATGTATCCACTTGCTCTTCTGGCAGTCCTGCAGCCCTATTGGCTCCTATGAGGCACCTGGTGTGCTTGGCCCTAAGCCTCATGGGAGTTGTAGTCCCGTGGAGGCTGTACTTACATTGGGGCCGCGTGCGCGCTTTCCCTATGCCTGCACTAACCCCTAATGGCCGCCACAACATCTCCCTCTCTATCCCTACTCTCGCGCGACTCTGCCCTAACTCTGGGACAGTCCCTGCGCATGCGCGATCCCTGCGCATGCGCGAGTATCTAGGCAATGGCAGCGCCCTCTTCGCTGGCCGCCGGGACCCTAGCGACGCGACCGCGGCCTTAGCAACGGCCCGATTGCGTCCCCGGAAACCGGCCATATCGCGGAGACAGAGCACCGCTCCCTGCAATGGCCCCCACCCTTGGGATGGCCATCGGGTCTGCTGCTGGCCTCCGGCAGCACCCGACATCGCTCCTGACTACATAGGCTCCCTGGGAGGTCGCAGGGGTAAAAGGTGACCTGGCTACAATTATATTATTCAGCTTAGGGTTCCTGTTATATTTTTCAGCTTAGGGTTCCTGTTATATTATTCAGCTTAGGGTTCCTGTTATATTATTATATTATTATATTATTCGGCTTAGGGTTCCTGTTATATTATTATATTATTCGGCTTAGGGTTCCTGTTATATTATTCAGCTTAGGGTTCCTGTTATATTATTATATTATTATATTATTCGGCTTAGGGTTCCTGAAATATTATTCAGCTTAGGGTTACTGTTATATTATTCAGCTTAGAGTTCCTGTTATATTATTATATTATTCAGCTTAGGGTTACTGTTATGTTATTATATTATTCAGTTTAGGGTTCCTGTTATATTATTCATCTTAGGGTTCCTGTTATATTATTCAGTTTAGGGTTCCTGTTATATTATTCAGCTTAGGGTTCCTGTTATATTATTCAGCTTAGGGTTACTGTTATGTTATTATATTATTCAGTTTAGGGTTCCTGTTATATTATTATATTATTCAGCTTAGGGTTCCTGTTATATTATTCAGTTTAGGGTTCCTGTTATATTATTATATTATTCAGTTTAGGGTTCCTGTTATATTATTCAGCTTAGGGTTATATTATACATCTTAGGGTTAGGGTTATATTATTCAGTTTAGGGTTCCTGTTATATTATTATATTATTCAGTTTAGGGTTCCTGTTATATTATTCAGCTTAGGGTTCCTGTTATATTATTCCGCTTAGGGTTCCTGTTATATTATTCAGCTTAGGGTTCCTGTTATATTATTCAGGTTGTGTGTGTGTGTGTGTATTGCTGCTTAAAGGAAAATATGTATAAGATCATATATCAATGGTACCTCACCCCAAAGAGACAGAAACAAATTTACCCCGAGTCCTCTGACCTCTGCTGGAGAGGATGTGAGCAGAAAGGAGACATGGTCCACATGTGGTGGAACTGTCCGACCATCCAAAGATACTGGTCCGTAATCCAAGAGATTATCAAGGACATAATAGGATTAAAAAAAAACCTGGTCCCATTAATATATCTGTTGGCAAAACCAGTGGGTGATGTGAACTACTCCACAAAACGTTTGATTTCACATATTTTAACCGCAGCAAGGTGCGCAACTGCGGCCGCTTGGAAAAATCAACAACCCCCCCCTCCCCCTACCCCTACCCGCCCTCCTCCGGGTCAGCTGTAGAAGGAGGATTAACGACGTGGTGTTAATGTCGAAGCTCACTGCTTTCTTAAAGCATTCTACAAAAAGTTTTCTATAAGACTTGGGTAGAGGGGTAAACTAGATTAACTAGGTAAAATATAGCGATATAAAGTGGTATATGATAAGGTGTAAGTGTGGTTTAAGAATGACCATTATTTTTCCCTCTCAAAGGCATACAAAAAGCTGAAAAAATGAGTCAGGATGGTAGCAACTCTCTCCCCAAATTTCCACCCCCCCCCCCCTTCCATCCACGCTCCCCCATCCCCTCCCCCCCCCGCCTCTCGACTTGGATGTTATGCCCAACCTCTCATACGCTCATAATATATATTTTCTTTAACTGTTCATGCAATGTCTTGTATATAATGTATACCTTGTTCATTTATGTAACTGTACTTGTAACCATGTATTATTTTGTTTTACTCTGTGCCCAGGACATACTTGAAAACGAGAGGTAACTCTCAATGTATTACTTCCTGGTAAAATATTTTTATAAATAAATAAAAAAATATAATGGTTTTGGAATAATCGTTCCCTTTTATTTTTATCTTATACGCCCTACCTCCCCCCCCCCTCTCTCTTTCCCAATGTAATGTGTATAATGTTGTTATATAACTTTTGCCTGCATATTTGTGTATTGTTTTCCTTCTGTTACAGTATGTTGAAAATTCAATAAGAAGTGTTTGAAATAAAATGCACGGTTCCTAGAGACTTGCACCCCTCACAGAGCCGGGGCAGTGACGTTTATCTGCACGCTGTCAGCTCACACAGAGCAAACGCAGTGTGCAATGTATATTCTGCCGTATACACCCAGATCTCAGAGTGACGTACGCCTGCTGAGCAGAGCGCAGCCTGTGTGTATAAACGCCGGCTGCAGAATGGTATCTGTTTAAATGGAGGGTGCAGAGTGATGTCTAGGTATAAATAAATGATCTGTCTACATAAATAACATTTGAAGACCAGATATGGTTAGGATTTCCATGCGAAGTCTGCCCTCTCCTCTGCGGAGGCCAATAAAAGAAAAGTGTGAGGGATATGAGCTCACTGCTGCCAGCGACCCACAGAGAATATTCTTCCAGTTCACACCCATTAAAACCACTGTCCCACTGCATGCATCAATCCCGTCTCCTCCTCTACCTCCCTGGGGACAATATACAACTACTATGTGACTTGTATCTGATTGCTGCTACCTTAGGCCGCGATCATAGTGCCGGCGCGCGACCGCGTGACGTCACGCGGAACAGGCGCTGCAGGCATTAGGAGGTGATAGGGAGGCAGGGCAGAGGTGTGGCTGTGACATCACGTGAGCGGTTCGCCCTCATTGGCTGAACACTTTATGTGACGCGGCCGTCCCGCTGCAAGAACAATTCCAAATGTATTTTCCAAAATCGCACGCACTGTGTGCGCCTTCATTCCTCTCCATTGGTTTGTTCTGGCGCCGCTATAAACGCAGCCTTAGATACAGACTAGATTTTTGAAGCTATTGGAAGGGGTTTTCCAGTAGGAAGTCTAGCAGTATCCATTCCTTTCCCTGTCGCTTAGAGCAGGGGTGCGCATCTCCCATCCTCAAGCGCACCCAACAGGTCAGGTTTTCAGGATATCCCTGCTTCAGCACAGGTGGCTCAATCAGAGGCTGAGTCAAAGAACAAGCCTCTGATTGAGCCATCTGTGCTGCAACAGGGACTGATTGAGCCACATGTGCTGAAGCAGGGACTGATTAAGCCACCTGTGCTGAAGCAGGGACTGATTGAGCCACCTGTGCTGAAGCAGGGATATCCTGAAAACCTGTTGGGGGGGGGGGGGGGATTGAGGACTGGAATTGAGCACCCCTAACTTAGAGAGAGATGAGATCTCTCCACATGGTCTGTGTTGGTACCATCAGCAGAAGAGGCTGTGTCTGTATTAACGATGCAATTAGTGCACAAGGAGCGTGGAACCACAAAATAAAGCCATGACAAATGCAAATTCTGCAGCTTTTTGTGCATGGCAGCTCATCTGTGAAATATGATTTTTGTACTGTATGCCGAGGGGAGGAAACAGATGCATACGTATTATTTCTGCAAGAGAGTCAAAGAGTTGCTCCCTAGCCTCTCAACAGAGAAGGATTTGCAATTGTAACCCGTTCCTGATAGCACTGCTCCTTCACCTCTTCCAGAGAAGTAGGGGGACACTGCTATTCAATATGGTAATGCAGAGAAAGAAGCGACCTATGACTCATTGAGCCTATTGCTCTCTCACACAGACACGTCCAGACATATGGCTCAAATCAATATGGCACCCTGCTGTTCCCACTGCAAGGGGATAGTGACACTGACATGCTAAGGTCCAATAGGTCTCTCCCTCATACGGAAGAGTGTGATAGTGCAGTAGTGTTAAACTTTTTTTTGATTAAGGAACCCTATAATTATATTGGGAAATTCTACGGAACCCCCAACCTTCTCTAATAGCGCGTCTGAGATCAGATGCATTGTAAGGAACCCCAACCCTCTCTAATAGCGCGTCTGAGATCAGATGCATTGTAAGGAACCCCAACTATATTATTCATCTTAGTATTCCTGTTATATTATTCGGGTTAGGGTTATATTATTCAGCTTAGGGTTCCTGTTATATTATTCAGCTTAGGGTTAGGGTTATATTACTCATCTTAGGGTT